>JBCJKH010013014.1:0-18376 GCA_039877255.1 Loriculus beryllinus | reverse complement strand
GCAGCCTGCTATAGTGGAAGGTGTCCCTGCCCACAGCAGGGCACTGGAACTGGGTGAGCTTTAAGGTCCCTTCCAACCCAAACCATTCTGTGATTCTGTGGTTTATGTGAAAGGAGATTCAAATGCAACATGCTGCTATTTTGCCCTAGTATTTGCTACATAGAGTGAAGCCCACTGAGAGAAAGAAGCACTGGGTTTTGATCAGTTATAATGTTCCAGAAGGACTCCGAATCAGGGAAGTCGCTTCCCACCTCACCCTTCCCCAAAGACCTACAATCTGAAAAGTAAAAAAATTCCTCTATTATCACTGGAAAGGAAGGAAAAAAGAAAATAATCACCCATTTGCATTAAAACAGACCAGGGAATTAAGAGGTCACAAAAGCATTAAGAAGCCTTCTCCTTTAGTAATTCCAGCAAATCTGCTGGACACATTTCAGTGTTGTAGCTGTTAACACATCCACGAAGAGCTTTCCTAGTAAGGCAAATGACAGCAATCTCCACCCATTTTCTTTTTTTCCCTGGTCCACCAGCTTCTCCACTACCACTGAAAATCCATATCCCTGTGCTTTTAGTGCAACATAAAAAGCAAATGGCATTTCCTTTTATCGAAGGAATTCTTTGACAAAAGCAGCATTTCCTGAGTAGCATCTGTGTGTTACAGTCTGCAGTGAACTTAGGAGTGTTAATTATTAAGTTCAATATACAAGTATAATGAATTTTCTCTAAGATTCTTAATTATATTTTCAGAACACACAATGCAAGTTTCCTGTGTTACTGCAGTGTGAAGATTCTCTTTTCAAGGTAAGTCTGAAAACACCTACTATAGAGGAGGGACTGTGGCCTTCATATGAAACCCCAAAACCACTGAAATGGTATCCTGCCAGCCTGAACTTAACAACATTTGAATTTATGTCAGTGAGTATTAGTGGAACCAGTTTGGATAACTTTGGATTTCTGCCTCAGCTCACTCCTGCTTGGCTGCCAGGGTCTTTTTTTGAAACACCAGGTACTCAAAACCCCCCTAAACAAACTACACAAGATCAGAACGCTCCAACCATGATTAAGGGTGAAAGCTACGCCAAAAATGAGCCTGAGGAATCCAACATCCACAATACTGTCTCATTTGTAAAAGTTACATTTACTTATGATATTAAGATAGGAAGTCCAATTTTAGCTAGACATGTCCAATCACCTTTGAAATCAAATAATTTTTATTACTGTTTCAGCTAATACTGAAAATCTTTAACAGTAATTTTAAAAACATGGCAGTTGTTACAGAAACACGCACAAAATATTGAACATTTCCCTCTGTGCTTTCTGATTATTGATTAATCGCTCAGTACATTTATTCTTTAATTCCTCCGCCACATATATATGTATTAAAAATATATGAATATATATAAAATTACAAACAGCTTCATTCGCAAACTAGATAAATTGGGCTGCATGCAATTTCTATTAAGGTAACCTTATTTATAGACAGCCAGCCTATGTCTTTCATGTCCATTTTAATAGTATGTTAGCAAAACAAATAGTTTTGGAATTCAGGTTATCGAGTGCCTTAGATCTCTGGGTCAGGATTTATGGCTTTTCTCCCCAGAGCATGAGACTTTCTGTTAATAGGTTTCTGATTCATAAATCAAAGCTACCATGTGCTATCACAATAAAAACATAAACTCTTGTAGAAACAGTCCCTTTCAGAGAAACAGCCTTCTGTTTTACCATGAACTATACTGATATTTGGCAATCAAGCAATAGAATAGAAAGCCTAGCACCTAGCATAAGGATTTGACAACATTTGTCCAATATCAATACATCTTTTTGAAGAGGAATGTATCTGCTTTATCTAGAGTTGTAAAATCCATTCCTTTTGCTTGTGTGCCAAAAGTCTAAGCATATTGATGGATCTGTGTATGTAAGCATAATTCTCACACATACAACCTCATCCATGCCTACCAGAGTGATGTCCTTGCATAGTACTTTGTGTACACAGAAGGATAAAAACAAACCAACAAAATATAGTAATGATACTTCCAAGACCAATTTAGGAGTGATCTATACCATTAATGAAACAGTTCTGGTCTCTGTTTCTCCCACTAGATTGTAGAACTACACATGATTTTAATGCTCTCTATGTTTTGCAAGCTTTAGTCTTCAGCTTTAGAGCAGGCTCCTCTCTATCATTTCTACTTCAAGAAAACAGCATAGTCTTCATGAAGTAGTTATGTGCTTAAACAAAAATCCCTCCCAAACTTCACAAAGGGGCAAATCCAACAAGCCAATCCTGCTTTTTGTGCTACTGCTTTTCCAGATTTTGCAAACCTAAGTTGCCCAGGATCTGGGAAATGGACATAGCAGTTGCACAAACCAGCTGTGCGTGCTGTATACACAGGAAGTTTCAGCACCCACACACCAAGTATCTACAGTGTTTGACTGTCTTGCACTGCCCACTTTGGATCTGTAAGTGTTGTCAGGCATTGGACATTCTTTTCAACAATTCAGAGTGCTTTTCTACAGCTATTACTGCTCTAAACCATTTTGCTAATTATAGTACAGAGCAGAAGGAACTTCTTAATTTGCAAGGCAGAATCTGCTTTCAAGTGAAATTTGCAATTAGTATGTTCTCTAATACAGAAACATTTATTACCAGTAACAAAATTATTCAAATGTTTATATCTTCAAATTTGCTATTATTTCTGCCTCTTCTTTTTAAACCACACTTAGTTCAGGATCAGTTTGGATGATTTAATACTAGTTGCTCCATTCTCTCAGGACATTCTGTCAATGCTAGTAGGAAATCTAATTGTAAATGTTTAGCTTCCAGATACTTTACAGGATGATAATAAAGGTAGTATTTAATTACTTTCACTCAGATTTGCTTAAAGCACAATTCAGATTTTGTACCTTTAATAATATTCTTTGCCTTCTGAAGTCTTACATGTTAAATTGCTATTCTCTCATGTTAATGGAGTTACCAGAAATCGAAGCCACATGAAATATATTTTACTCCAGTATTTCACTATTTAGGGAAATGTGAACCAGTAAGACCAATCTAGAAAGAGAACATCTAACAGTAAAAATGTACCAAATTTGTTTTGAAGGACATCATACGGGTTATCTAAATCTTTGCCAGCTATCTTATCCGAGAAACACAATCCTCACTTTTTGCATTTCATGGTATGAATTTCCATTTGCAGGTAGGATCAATCATAAGCTCCATCCTCCGTCAATGATCAGTTCATTACCGGTCATATAGGCAGACTGAAATTACATAACAAGTAACAATTTTAACTAATTTTTCATGGCTATTAATTATGGGGAAACTCTTTTTCTTTTAATTTAAAGAAAAAAAACCCCACCCTGGCATTCTTTTAATACAAGCATTTTTTGTTTTGTTTTACAAAAATACATGAATAAGTAGAATACAAACAAACTCAGAAATGGAAGCCTTTTGGCTAACTCGGGGAAGTGTATAAAAGTATCATTAGAAGCAATATTCACATGAACTAGACTACAGATTCTTACCTGCAGGAATAATACAATCACACTATGATATTAGCTCTTTAGCTTGGCAGAAACTGATCAGATCAGCCAATAACTATAAAACCACCTAACTGAAAAGTTAAGTCAGACAGATTGTGAGGTAAGCAACTAAGCTGTTGGCATTCTTCTATATGTCAGTACTGAAGCATACTGAATGTACTGAAAAACTGGAATTCTGCCTATGTATGGTGGAAAACCCTGTGACCAGACTCAAAAAAAATGAGTAGCTTTACAGGAACAATAAAACCAAGATGAAAATGGGAAACAGATTACTGAGAGATAGCAACATTAAGACAGCACTAATTCCATCAAAATATTGTGTTATGCTCAGTGGGACTGCTGGACAAGCCCAGATGAATCCAGCCCAGTTTTAGATTCATTAGTAAATTTATAGCATCCAAAATTACCTTGATACATGCTCATTAATATTGGTAGTACTTGCATGGGCATTAAGAGTTTGATATATAATAACCTCAGTAAGTCTCTGGTATTTCTTATGCTGAATGAGTGAATTCACTCTGAGCATTAGCCCTTTTAGCTAAAACGGCCAGCAGTTCAACACTCTTTGAATAGTGAATTTGAATTTGCTCTTGAATAGTGAAGGTAAGTGATGATTACTAATTCTACCTCCTTAAAACATAATCTAGCCATGGTACAAATGTGGAAAAGCAGACAAGTCCATTTCTCGTATCATTCTGCATGATCTGAGGTCAGTCAATTTGCTTGGATGACATCAAACCACCAGCCTACAGTACCAAATACCTAATGCCCTATCAATCACTGTCAACATTCAGAGTACTTCTTGCCTTACAGGTTGAACTCAGTAAAATACTGTGGGCTTTTGTTTTGGTAATAATCCACCTTAAAGACAATCTAAATCCTCCTAAAGCAACTTCCCTCTATTGTGAAACAGCAAAGTAGCACAGGATTCTGTGACAGGAAATTTTATTGTTAATACTTACTTCATCAGAGGCCAAGTACACAAAGAGATGGGCCACTTCTTCAGCAGTAGCCATCCTACCAGTCCTCTGCCTGGCTAGAAAGTCTTTCAATGCCTATATACACAGGAGCATTTGGTATATCAAAAATGAAAATCAGTTATTTTAATCTGACATGTATAAAAAAATACCGGAAATAAGCCATAAGACACAAATTCTTTCAGTACATAGAGTAGGGAATTTATGCTAGACAAAGAAATAAGAATATTAACACTGGTATGAATTTCAGATTTAAAAACAGTAGGAGACTGGACCTAAATCTCTGGTTCCGAAGTAAAGCCAGTGTAAGCCAGTTCTTCCTTTGGTGGTAGATATTCCCAGCCTTTTCAAATAAGGGCTCACAGTATGAGTATGGGTATGTCAGTATGGGTAAACATTCCAAATAATTTTGACATGCATAGCCAGGATGCCCTTTCTATTACGGTTTTGCACTAGTCTGTGGCTGCCACATGCCCCAGTAGAAAATATCTTCTACCTTTGCACCAGACGCTGTAACCAATGGTTGCAAATGCTTCCATAGATGACAGACCCTCTGTATTCACTAAGCAACAGTAACCTTCTGATGCATCAAGACTTCTGTCTTGAGTACAAACTGACCAAACTATCAAAGGAGACACTGTTGCTATGTTATCATCGGTACTCTGAAATAGGGAACATCCCTGAAAATGGGCAAAGCGCCTCTGCATATGTATATTTAAAAGGAATTAAATGCATGTACACACCTGTTCTGGGTTAGGCCGGGCTTGGATTCTTTCCTGTAAAGATGGAGTGTCAACAGTTCCTATGCAAAATTTTAAATTCAGTGTTAAAAATCACCTTCATCAGAAATCATGACAAAAAATGCTGTTTAGTGGTTCTATCGAGAACCAGTTGGCCACAGGATCTATTCAGCCAACTAACCACAAGGATGACTGGAGCCTGGAGCACCTCCCATATTAAAACAGGCTGAGAAAGTTGGGGCTGTTTAGCCTGGAGAAGAGATGGCTGCTTGGAGACCTCACAGCAGCCTTCTAGTATCTGAAGGAGGCCTATAGGGGTGCCAGAGAGGGACCCTTCTTCAGGGGACTGTGGGGTAACAGGTTTAAACTTCAACAGGGGAAGTTCAGGTTAGATATTACGAAAAAGTTCTTTACTTGTGCGGGTGGTGAGGAGCTGGAACAAGTTGCCCAAAGAAGTGGTGAATGCTCCATCCCTGGCAGTGTTCAAGGCCAGTCTGGACAGAGCCTTGGGCAACATGGTCTAGTGTGAGCATCCCTGCCCATGGCAGAGGTTTGGAACCTTAAGGTCCCTTCCAACCCTAACTATTCCATGATTCTATCTGTACGTCTAAACACTTACGTGAAACTTTGTAATACAATTCAGGACTGCAAAACTATAAATGTGGCATAGAATTCTAAATTTCAAGAGAAGCCAAGACTTTGAGAACTGGATTCAATACTTTTCAGATGGTTAAACCACAGCTAGCCTGTTAGTTAGCCCTTGCCTGCTCCTATCTTCCTAGAGTATATATCTGAAAACAAACGTTCAAGTAGCATGCAATGCATATATAATATGCATGTGCTGGGTTAATAGACTAAATATACAGATTAACTACAAAAGTACAACTTTTCTATTTTAAATCTCAAATGTTTCAAGCAGGTCCTGTAGCTTTATGTTGTTGGTAATTTTAGTTGCCACTTGCAAGTTTATTCTTTGTTAATAATGTCAAAGTAAGCTGGGCCTTCTAGAGTCTGCTCCTAGTTTACAAAATAATGTATGAATACTTACCAGGACATACACAGTTGCATCTGATGCCTTGTTCAATGAAATCAGCAGCCACAGACTTTGTTAGACCAATAACTGCTGCCTTTGAAGTACTATATACACATCTGTTCACAACTCCTAACAGAAGGTCAGTGTGACGGCAGTGTAGAAACATGTTAAAAAAAGAAAAAGAGAACCAAGTTTGTTCAATACGCAGCTGCTGCTGGGCCCCAGCATTTCCTGTAGCACCTGTAGTCTCTCTGTAAGGACAGGCTAACAAAAATGCTGACTGTCAGAATTCTATGCAGGCACACATGAGAGCAAAGACCTTTCAGTAGTATAAGTTTGGAGAGTAGTCAAAAAAGCTAACAAAGCAAAGATTTTGGAACAGCAGAGACCCATCTGTTAGTCAACATCAGGCTTCCTTGGGGAGCATAGCTACAGTGCTGATGTAATCGTCATTTCTTCATTGTTTCTCTGAAGAACATATGTAGCAAGGTATCACTGGAAGCAGTTCCTTTTTATTTAATACAAACTGGTAGAAGGGATACTATGAAACATCCAGTACAGATTCAAAAGCTCAGAGGCAAGCATCATAGTGTTTCTGCAATTTGCATCCGTGTCCTTGTGTGCACATATGAGTTGATGTGTGCTCTTTTTTTTCTTTAACTGTATCCCTCCTCAGGATTGGCAGTGCCCTCTTATTTCAAAGCTGTGCAAGGTTTGTTTTGCAGTCCCATAATTTCTGAGATTTATGTTAAGGAACTCTAGCAAGCTACTGACCTTTAATGCTGGATGCCACAGAAGACATATTTATAATATTTCCAGATTTCTGTTTGAGCATCTGCAAGAGAATATGTAAGTCATTCAAATGCAGACTGTTTTGTCATCTGTGGATCCAGCACAATAACCCATAACAATTCAGGAAACAGCCCTACATGCAATGGATACACAGGGTAGCAAAGCTTAATTGGCACAAATGAGTACTTACCTCTTTTCATCTACTGACTGAAGTAGTAAAGCAGAATCTGAAGTTCTCACTAAGTTCTTCTGAGTCATCTCAGGAGTGAAAACTATGACAGGAAAGGACTTTTTTCCTGTGATAAGCACCTTGGAATCATTGCCCTTTTGTCACCACAGTCAGCTACACTATGTAGTAACTCTGCTTATGCCATTTAACAATGCAGTTACTCATAGATCTCGTTCAAACACTAGCTTTTCAGAAGACTGAGTCAAAACTCTAGCATCTTCAATTTGCAGCTAGGTTTCTTCAAGTTATAACCTTTTTAGGCATTCCAAACCCAAGGTGCCTAAAACTGTTATATAGAAAACTTGAAAATAGGTATCAGCTTAAAAAAGCCTATAAAACAGCAAACCGAAAACCAAACCAAACAAAAAGGACTGGAACAAGATTGAAAAGAGTTATCACCATCTAGACATGGTCACAGCTTCCACATCTGGCCTTTGCATTTACAGGAATATAAACTCCTTATTCAGTTCACAAGTTTTTGTCGTCCCAAACCCAGTTATTTGTCAACAAGTGTCCTCATGCTGCTACACTGTTCTGATATAACCAGCATGTTGCCGTCAGTGGCACTGAATCACTTCACAAGATAGTTTCCAGAGTTCCACAAAATTCATGTTACTATATATTATTTACAATTATTTCATGCAGCTGTGTGCTATAGTAGAATGTGGTATCACTGTATTGCAATGGCTCCCTTGCAGCTCTGCATTTGAAGGATTTTAGTTACATATTAGACAGCGCAAGGCCCTGAATGCATCTTCTCTACCACATCCTTTAGACAGGTTGTCTGCTTGAAGAATTATACAATGCAGAGAATGTTTTAGAAGGTGCATACTAGCATTTTTATCTCAAATCCCATGCTGTCACAGTGGCAACAATTTAGACCTCTCACACTTTAAACACAGTGCAGCAGAGACTAAAAAAATCACAGGCAAGCAATCCTTACCTTAGGAAGGAATGTCTTGATCATTAGATACATGCTACGAACATTGAGGTTCATAGTGAAGTTCCAGTCTTGATCCTCACAGTCCAGAATGGTTCCATGATGAACAAACCTAGAACAAGTGCATAAACTGGATTAGTCTGTGGTTTACACTTCTGTGGCTTTTAATGCACATTTCCCCACATCATTTTGCACTAGATAATTCTTCCAACTCTGAAAAGGAGGGACTAGAGCTCTTTCAAAGAAAGCAAGCAACAGTGTATTTCTTCTGACAAGTATCAGGAACACGAGGCAGATTCAATATGTGCAAATAAATGCTTGACAATAAGGACAAAACAAAACCAAAGAAAAGCAGAGCACTAGCAGACCCTCAGCTTTGCTCACTGTTGTGCTAGGAGGGCCAAAGCCACCAGTGCTGGGCACCCACAGAGTGTGGAAAACAACAAATCCAAGAGCCATTCTGTCTTGGCCTGGGTAACATGGCTACACATGAGAAGTTCAGGTTTGATGAAAACACATGAAAGTTTGTCTTAGAGGCATAAAGCGAATTAAAGCAAAACAAAAAGCATTTAAGTAAAAGGAAGTACTTCTGGAAGACAGGGAAAACTGGAGAAAAGGGTAAAAGCAAACAGAAGCTTGTTACCCTGCAATGTTACACAGGACGTCAATCTTTTCAATCTCCTTGGCCAGATTTTCTATCTGCTCCTTTTTGGTGACATCCAGAACACGTATTTGAATGCCTAGAAAAAAATGGTATTTGCTTCACTGTATTTGACTAAGGATCATCTGTTTATTTTTCTGAACTGCTGAGGATTGCACCTGCAATTTAAAGCAGTGGGTTGACAGGGAGCAGTCCCCCTCAGTGGTGCACCACAACATGGAGACTCACTGAGAGCTGCACTTAATCACTAGGTTAGTGCAGTGGTTAAATCACGACAGCAATGGACAGCAGGTCATGCTTCCTAAAATTTCAGAAGGGAATTAAAGAAAGATCAACTGATTCAATTTGTTGTAACAGCATCACACAAATAGACAAGCTAACATCATTTACCGTAAAAATATTTCCAATAAGTTCCAATTCCACTATACTCTCAAACTGAGCAATTACAGAATCTGTATAATCATAACAAACTTCCATGTGCATGTATTAAAAAACACACAAGAAAAAACCTCCAAAAACCACCACCAAAATCCACAACAACCAAACACCTTATATTCAGTCAGACTTCCTTATGTTCCAATTTCTGTTGACTTTCATCTTTCTGCTGACTTTCATCTTTCTGCTGTGGGCCTCTGAGAAAAGTGTTTGTTTGGAGGTTTTTTCTTGTATGGTTTTAAATATCATTATTATTTTAAAACCATGAGGGCAGTTGCACCGGAACAGGGGCCTGCAGAGGTTGTTGATGAAATTCCATCCTTGGAGATGTTCAGAACTTGACTCAACACAGCCCTGAGCAACCTGCTCTAACCACAGCTACTTTGAGCAATAGGCAGGACTGTAAGGATAGTGCAGGCAAGACATTTATGGCCTCCAGAGGTCTCATCCAGCATCCATGATTCTAGACATACTGTAAAGCTGTCTGTAAAGCATCTGAGTGATATCTAAATTATGGGAGAATTTGATCTGAAATTGATAAAACCCTCTTTCTTTTGAAGCCAAACTGACAAGTCCTTGAACAGGTTTTATATGCCTGAGTGAAATAATACAGACATTTTTGAAGAGATTTGTGTATAATGATGCAATTAAGACTACAGGCTGATGATTTACATCAGCACTGGAATTACCTCTCCTAGATAAAATTCAAAGACCACAATATGCCAAGCCTTGATGAATTACAGCTTAACTAATTGTATGTCAAAAGGATGTATATGGCTCTGCATACATGGAAAATTACCTCTTGTGACCACCGCAGCAGAAAGAAAAAAAGTCCACACAGCTGAAAACTTAACACTTTTCTAAACACCCGCAGAATAAAGCTGGAAAAGTCCTAAAGTTCCCAAAGAGTTACAAAGGGATTGCTTATGGTGAACTCTGGTCAATAGAGACCAACGTTCACACTAAAAGCTGTGCTAGAAAAAAGTGCTTTTGCGTATTTGACTGTCACTCTAAAACAGGAATTCCTTAAATCCAATTCATTCCATCAAATTAAGTTGGAAGAATTTTCAGTTATAAAATACATCCAAGTCTTACTTTTTATTTCAAGACTGAAAAATTATTTTTATACGATGGTGCACACTTGTGTTACTTATGATTAAGAAACACAGCAATGCAAAACTACTCCTTGCACTATGTTCCTGTGACATCAGTAGGAAAGTCATCTTAAGGCCTGAACATTTGTGCAAATGGAAGAGGGTTACCTAGTGTTACGGTGTTAGTTTCTGAAGACATAGTAAACTCTAGTAGGCAGCTATCTTAACACGTTCCTTTATAACTATGTGCCATGGAAACAAAAGACACTGAATTTACTTTTTGCATAGCTGGATGTTAGCCGCTACAATGAGTGAAAAGCATTCTGTGCCTTTTAGAGTGCTGTGTTTGACAATTAGCCAAGTGATCTCAAAAGCTGACAGAAATGGGTGCCACTCTGAGAAGCAGAAATGAGCTGCTTCTGAGACACAAAAGACTCAAGTTATTTCACATGCCTTGAATAATACTCTGTCTGATATGCTGATGTTGCAGTGAGTTACATGCTGAATCTCTGCCATTCCACATTACAGAATAAAGCAATGCCAACAGCTAAAGAATTAGCCTGGATATTTTACCTTTTTTTTTTTTTTTTTTACAGTCTTCTGAAGTTTGCCCTATCTTCAAGTTAGATTTTAGCCATCCTACACCAAAACTTGCAAGAGCTGAACCAACAACTACTGTAGGTCATTTACCTGGATATTTCTCCAGCTCTTGCAGTTTAGGCTCATTGATGTCTGTAGCAATGACTTTGGCTCCTTCTTTTGCAAAAGCCTGAAGAATACGAGAAAAGCAATTTATATCCAGATATTCCAGATCTTACCAGAAATAAATTTTGTTTCCTCCTCTTTTCCTTTTTGGCTTCAATCAAAGTTGGCTGAAGGCAGTCGATCTCTCACTTTTAATTTAGGGTATGTCAGGGAGTAATGGGCATCAATTACCACACATCCTGGGGACAACTAAGTAACCGTATGTGATACAAGACAAGAGTTAACATCTTTTCTTTAAACTATGAAATCCATAAATGTGGTATAATAACAGTAACCAGACTAGAGACAACTGGTACTGTTATTACCCTCATTAGCTGCACGGACACAAGTAAGCCTGTTGAAAACAGGTAGGGCTAGAATTGTCTGTCTTGTTGGATTTAAATGGGATTTGACAGATAAAGACACAAGTCATAAAAAGAAATGGTAATACAGAACCTTTATGAAAATACTTTGCAACCAAACCATTGGAATAGAGCAATATTAAAACAAACATGACTTTCTTTGGCACTTAACCAGAAATGCTCTCTCATTCTTTATCCTCCCCTCAAAGCCTGCTTTCTCTGCACTGTGATTACTGATAAATCAACAGCTATGCTAACAAAGTAACCTCTGTGTCAAAATTATTCTGACATCTCAGATCATAGGCCCTAATCTTCAAAATAAGCATCTCAAGTGCAGCTTAAAAGGACAGTGGCTTTTAGCAAAAATGGTCTTCCTTCCATGCTTGTTGGGTATTTACAAATTTATAATTATCTACCTCTTTGGACTAAGTGTTTTAATGTAAGTGCCAAGATTAGCAGTCAGGAGACTGCATTCTTAACTGCATGCATATGAAACTAACTAGGATTGGCAGAAATCCTTCTTATAGGTGCTTTTCCCAGCTTGTTGATTACAATATGGAGATACTGAGATAACCTCACTAGCTTCTCTATCTGCTATGGAAGAATGAAATGGCAGGGGAAGAACTGGTCAAAAGGAATTAAAAGGTAGCCAGAAAGTTAATACATATGTTGAATTCTGTTCAAGTAATTGAATTCTAAATTATTTCTCACAGTTGCTCATGGTGAACAACACTGCAGCTGTGCAGTATCATGTAAGACTTCGTTATGTCAATGATTAACGTAAACAAAATATCATTGTTTTACTCTAGGGTATAACAGGAAATATTCCTTCTATCCTTATCTTCTTGAAGAGCAAAGCAGCAGAGATATAGGATTAAAGGTACAGACAGTCCCAGCTGTGTATTGTTAAAAAAGCAGTTGCAGCTGTTCTTGAATCTTGCCCTTATCCTTTCCTGATGTCACCACTTGGAGCCTCAGACTTTCAGAAATTCTAACAGCACAACGCATGCAGTACAATGACTCTATTCCCTGATTTTTTCAATTAATAGTTCGGGCTTCATCTACAGTTTATGAATTCAACAACTAGCTTGGTGTGGCTGTCTCTGGACAAGCTAGCTTTAGAGACCTAGCTTTGGTACAGGAGAACAAACATTTTCCCACTTACTATAGCAGCTGCTCGTCCAATCCCCTGTGCTGCTGCTGACAGCAGTACGACTTTCCCATCAAGCCGACCCATGCTGGTGATCTGTGCAGACAGAAGATATCACAGCATCTTTAACAAAAAGATGAACAAACAGCATTCCTGGGAACAGGATGCAAATGCATTCCAAAAACTAGACATGATTCTGAGTACTTCTAACATCAAATCGCTCCACAGACTGTCCTGTTTTGCTGCAGTGTGAGCCTGACTCACCCAGGGTGCTGAGGGGAGGCTGACTCAATCTTTGTTTTGGTTTAGTTTTTTAATATAGTAAGAAGCTAAAAAAAAACCCCAAACTGAAAGTATCTGAGCTCAAAAGCCAAGGTTTTTTTATAGCAGACGCCAGACTTTGTTTCACCTTAAACAGAAAAAGAAAAAAAAAAAAAGATGAAACAGAAGCAGAGCAGTTCATAATCTTGTGTTTCCATTGTCTATTCTGTTCTTAGAAAGCAGGTCTGCCTTCTATTCCTCTTAAGCTCATCAACTGCCTAGATTGCAATAAATCCCACACAATACCCTGGGCCTTGGTGTTGGTTCTGAATTGTCTCAGGAAACCTCCAGGACTGCAAATTCCCAGCTCCAACAAGGCAAGGAGGAGGGGAGAATGACAAAGCTTTGTCCTCTCTTGCCCTTCTCACCTTTGTTGCTCTCAGGAGACTACTGAGCATGCTTAGGACAAGCAAGAAGGAACCTCTAGGATGTTCTACCTTACTCAGTGTGTAGCAGCCAAAAGGCAAAACACTGCTATCTTCTGCCCAAGAACAGACTTTGAAATGTTGTGGAATGTTTAAAGAAAAACAGCTTGTAAAGTTGCAGACAAACAGCTAAAAGCAAATGCAATCCTCTCCCTCCTGTGGATTTTCCATTATGTAAGGGACAAAATACTGAATAGGATGTTTCAGAGTGAACCCACTGCATTTCAGCCAGAGTGCAGTATCTGGTATTTGTTAACTGGGTTATCAATAAACAAAGCTTTCCGCACTTTTAACCCACAGAGCAAAATTTGTTTATGTAGCTATGAATGTAGAAAGGCATCCCAAGAAACTGAAGTCTTTAAAAATATACATGAATCCAATATACCAAGTAATTCACTGAGAACGTAAAGACACCATAATCTCCCCTAAATAAGCAGACAACGCTGTCATCTAGAGATACTCAAATCCAAGCTGTCTCAGATTGCAAAGGCAAATTCAGTGTCCTGTATCTTACACCAAATTATTAATCTATCTGATTTTGCCCAGAAATCCTATTTTCTCAGCATCTTTTCCCTACAAAAGTTGCAGCAAAACCAGTGTTCCCCTGAAGGTTACAGATTCAACAAATCAGACTTCTGAAGAAACTGAATGGAAAAATCCTTTCTATTCTAATATATAAATCAAAAGATTTAATGTTTTTAAGTCAGTTACAGCTTATACATCAAGACCAACCAACTTCTCCAACATGAGTCTTTCCCACAGGCTGCAGTTCTTCAGAAACTGCTGCAGCGTGGGGCCCTTACATGGGCACAGTCCTTCAAGAAGAACTCCTCTAAGTGTGGGTCCCCCGCAGGGGCACCTGTCCTGCAGCAAACCTGTTCCAGCATGGGCTCCTCCCTCCATGAGCCAGTTACTGTCAGGACTGTGCTCCAGCACAGGCTTCCCATGGGGTCACAGCCTCTTTTGGGCATCCCCCCACTCTGGCATGGGGTCCTCCCCACGCTGCAGGTGGGTATCCGCTCCACCATGGACCTCCATGGGCTGCAGGGAAAACTCTGCTCCAGCACCTAGAGCACCTTCCCCTCCTTCTGCACTGACCTGGGTGTTTGCAGAGCTGTTCCTTCCACTTGTCTGTCTGCAACTGCTTCTGTGCAACAACTTTTCCCCACTTTTTAAACACATTATCCTAGAGATGCTACCACCATCACTGATGGTCAGTCTCGGATCTGGCTGGCATTAGCTCTGCTAGACACCTGGGAAACTTCTAGATGCTTCCCAGAAACCACTGCACTATTTCCTCCCCCCTCCTACCCAAATTTTACAAACGCCCTGAAGACAGAGGAAGCTTTTTGGGCTCTTTTTTTGTCATATATATATATCTTTTCAGCAGAAAACAGACAACAAAAACTGATCAGTTAAGTACTTCTGTAAATCATCTTAATGCCTTGTAAGTACAATGCACTACAGATATATTTTTCAGCCTCACAAACACGCACAATAAGTATTTTTCAAACAAGCAAGCACAAGAAATACAGTTTTCGATCTAACAATCAGTTTTTACGAACAATTGCTGATTCTATGAGGCATTTAAAAATAAATGTTAATACAATCACTCACCAAGGGAGCGCAATCGGCGTGTTGTATTTGCTGACCTTTGTACAAAATGAAGTACAGTATCTTTTCCGCTGTGCTTATTGGGAGTTGTAGTCTAAGCGGTGACTTTCTCTAGTACGTAAGTTCCTGTTGAAATATTGAGATGCCGCCACCTACCGAACCTCGAGCCTCAATGCTGTGGTTTTATTCATGCAGAAGAAAGGACAATTCCATTCTCCTTAAGGAATTCAAGAAATCCACAGGATTCCCACCAGAACAGGCCACAGACATGTTTTTTTCCCAAGTAATCTCTCTTTAAGCCATATAAGCTACCCAATTCCAAAGTAGGACGATAACTTATTGATGCTTCATGAGGAATTTGGAGTCCTGCCTTAACTTATAAGGTGTATTTTCCTCAGAAAAGCCACTTCCGTGGCTAAACTGGGATAAGGCTACTTAACTTCATGTGTTAAGTTTGTCTTGTCTTTCTGCTGAATTACGATAGCTTTTAAAACAGAACTGCCCCTGAAACTGTGTGTAAGAAAGGTATAGCTATGTATATACACATTGTTTCCCCCTTCCAAAAGGGAAATAGTTTAACTCATTTATTAAAGGACCAAGATGGAACAAATAAAGAAAAAAAAAAGCTGGTAAAGGAAATAGCTTTCAATCATGGTGGAAATTGAGAAAACAAACCAAACAAAGCAAAAAAAAAATCCAAACCCCAACCAACCTACCTCAAAACAAGCAAAGTAAAGAATGCCACCCCAAAAGCATCAGCACTTCACACATACCACTATCAGGAAATAAATTGCTCCTACATGCCCATGGCTGTGGTAGGAGACAGTTCATTGCTGAACACAGTAATAGTAGTGAGAACCTGCATAGTTTTGGCTGGCAATATCTTTAAAACCTTCCAAAAATACATTTCAGGTCAAAGACTGAGATAAATGCTTGCAATTTCTTAGTAGTTACAACAGTTAGTACAGTTTTCAGCTATTCAGGACAAAAGATAATTGGTTCTTTTAGATACCTCTTAAAGACCTCCATCACATAAATAAACCTTGTGCAACTCCTCTGATGATCATAACCGCTGCACGCCAGGAAACATGTCAGTGTAACCATTTGCTTATCAGTCTGGGCAACCCAAAACAGAGTACTTAGACACCTGCATCAAAAGCTCTATTCATATAAAGTAAGGATTATGATCTTGATACATGTATCTTCCCT
This sequence comes from Loriculus beryllinus, assembly GCA_039877255.1. Classification (NCBI taxonomy): domain Eukaryota; kingdom Metazoa; phylum Chordata; class Aves; order Psittaciformes; family Psittacidae; genus Loriculus; species Loriculus beryllinus. Next base: position 2,107 of record JBCJKH010013014.1, on the reverse strand, counting down.
AAATGACTCTTCTATCATGATGATTTATTTTGTTCTTAAAAGAGTTGATCTTCAGTTTTGAGTGCCAAATTCCTATTTAGTTGGCAGTGGAGTCATTTAGACCCCAAACATTTCCTGATAGACTCAAAAAATTAAACTAAACACCAACGAGATTCGTCCAACAGTAAACGTCCACACAAAATAATTATTGCAGAATGCTAGATGACATAAGACAAGAAGCAAGATAATGATGGAAGTGATGTGATAAAAAGAAAGTTCTTGGACACTGCCTATTGTAATCAAACACCCTTAGATCACAGCAAAAGGGACCAGCAAATATGTTTTTAAATACTTTACATTTTATTGTTAAAACAAATGCTACTATACAAAACATACAAAAAGTAGGTCTCACAATGCAGATAAGCAGGCTATTAAAATAGTGCGTCTTGCAGCCCTGATCACCATTCAGTTTCTTTTCAGTTCACTAGAGTAGCAGAGAAATGTCAGGTCCACTGCTTACTATTAAAAACATTCCAATAGCAACTTCAGACAGGCACTAGAAGTATTTTGAAAGATGATGCAAAGTACAAAGTTATTCTTGGTACCATAACTGGCTGAGCTTAGAAGTACTGTAAGGTGTTTAAAAGGAACCCTTGATTGTGCCCTATAAGCAGAAAATTAGTGAGTTCAGTTGCAATGTCCAGATAGGTTAAAATTGTGGTGAAAATGCAGTTTGTGTTTTTGGAGAAAGCATGGTATAAAAATCTGTATGCTGAGAAGCAAAAAAGCATAGTTTTTCCAACTCAACAGCACTCTGAAGACACAAGTATTGCCCACCCAGAAAAGGGCTGGTTTAGGAATGACGGAATTTAGTTTCCAACTGAGAAGTTTCACAGTAGATTAATGTCCCATTCCCATTTCCTTTTCTTCAATATATTAGCTTTTCGTTCTTTGCCATCCAGGAAAGAAACAAGCCACCAAAGCAGAACATCATCAGATCAGCAGTTTGTAAGCAACATGACTGATTTTCCAATTGTGGGAATTAGAAAACTCCAAGATAGCAAGGGATCTGCATGCCAGTGCTTTTGTCACAATTTGAGAGGCTGATTACTTCTGACCTGAAGTAATTCTTTCATATATGCAGGTTCTGGCTGTAGCAGCAGTAAAGCCAGCTTACAATTGTATCACCCTTTACTGGGTGATGCAGTCAGGGGCTTTGTCTTTCTCTGAAGTTCCAAACCACGGTTTAAGATATTCTTCTGGGGGCTCTTTTCCCACAGGCTGTGTACCTATACAGAAGACAAGAACATTAAGGTAACACTTAAACTTTCTCAATTAGACAAGCAGTAGGAATACAGCAATTCAATCCTGACCAGTGTTTTAAATGTCCTCTATCAAAGCTTGCCTCTGAGGAGCTTGGTAACAGTACCAGAAGGAACTGCAATGGGTTATATTTTTTCTGGAAGTCTGCCATTAGTACCTTGAAAACTGGTTAACTTTCCAACATGTCTGCTAGAGGTTTTTAAAAGCAAGCGCAATGATTAGGCAGTAGCATTAATATGCTAGTGTACAGCACTAGGAGACTTCCTCAGATGTAAGAAATCTTGAGCAGGCCTGAGGAAAAGAAGCTATCAAGACAGCTATTACTCAGCTGAAGCCAGGCAGACAGACTGATGCAAAAGAGCCTGAAATCTATGATCTTGAAGTTTAGAAAAAACATTAACCAGCAGGTAACTTCAAACAGTTTTGCCAGAAGTCTGTGTTTAAGCAATGTAAAGTTAAAAAGCAAAACAGTGTAGAGCATCAACTATCTGGTAATCATAGAATAGAATCATAGAATAGTTAGGTCATCAGGAGTATTCATCATTGATTCATCAAGGGTAAATCTTGCTTGACCAATTCAATGGCCTTTTACGATGACATGGCAAGATGGGTCAACTAGGGGAGAGCAATGGACGTTATTTACCTTGACTTTAGCAAGGCTGTTGACACTGCCTCCCACAACATAGAATCATAGAATCACAAAATAGTTAGGGTTGGAAAGGACCTTAAGATCATAGAGTTCCAACCCCCCTGCCATGGGCAGGGACATCTCACACTAAACCATGTCACCCAAGGCTCTGCCCAA
>JBCJKH010013013.1:0-22905 GCA_039877255.1 Loriculus beryllinus | reverse complement strand
CAGGAGAATTAGTTCCCCCTTTCCTACTCTGGTGTGAGTGCACCAGATTTCGGGGTGCACTTACAGATCTCTTAAACGACTGTAAGTGCACCTAGAAATCTGGTGCTGGACTCTCTATGTTTTGGATCTGATCCATTATGGCCAGTCCAGTTTTCCTCCAAGGGAAGCTGGATGTAAATGGTTATGTTAAGATGCACCTTTTGCAAGTTAGAAGTAGACTTGAGGGTGGTTTTACCTATTCACTCTCTCCATGTTTGAAATTATCTCAGCCTCTTGGCCAATTTCAAACAATGACTAAACAAAGAAACGGGAAAAAAACTCCAAACCCAAACCAAGCCAGTATAAACTTTAACTCTTGTTGCCTTGCTACTGCCTATTTGCAAATGGACATGGAAATTTAGTTATACATCTGTGGCAGTATTAAATTACATTTATTAAGAAATACTGTTTGCAGCAATGTGTATGCTTTCTCTTGCTTACTTTTGCACTGAGCTCTAAGGTTTCACTACAGCATTCCTTTCCAGGTTGATGCTGTTCAATCTGACTGTTTCTGCTTCTGCTGAGCCTTCCACTGTATTTTTATGGTTTTGGTTTTATTTCTCAAGCATTACTTTCATCCTGCCTTGAGTCATTTGCTATTATTGGGTTCATCCACTCTAGCAGAGTGGCAAATGGCACTGGCACCGAACATATGCCTGCTGCTGATTCCCAGCACTGTGAAAATTAAGTTCATCCTTGTAATACAGTATGTCTGTGAGCTATATGGAAAGAGATCGTGAAAGTAAGTTCACATCAGATACACGTCATTAAGTTAAGGGATGTAAGTTTATGTGGAGTCTGTCAGCTGCATGTGTCACACCTGAAATGTCATGTTCAACAAAGCTTGGCATGTTGTTATATTTTTATAGATGTTTCTTGTTAGAGGACCACTTCTGAAAATAACAGAAGAGATGTTGAATGCGACAGTGACTTTAGAAAGTCCCAATGTTCCCATTTCCCTTTCTCTCTCTTGTCCATGTCATAACCTACATATTTAGAAGTTCCTACATCAATTCTGCAAGTCCATGTATAAGAGAAACAAAGGCCTTTTCTATAAGTGCAAGTGGCTTAAAACTCAGAGGCACAAACTCCTGTGGAGGAGATACTGCCTGTTTTCACACTAGCCACATTTGGTAACTATTTGGGCTGGATCTATTAAAACCTCCAAAGAAATGTCTTTAGGAATTTCACATCCTGATTGCAGTGTGGACACAATGTGAGTCAGTCTTGAGACATCCTGAGTGAATTATGAAATTACACAAGATCAGTATGCACATCGGGATAGTTAAGTGCTATCATGCCTTAATGCATGTCTATGCCTAGAGACATGTTGTGAAGTGTCTTCAACAAGAAGAGCCCACCAATATTTTACAGCCTACATGAAGTTCTCTAAGAGGCTGCTGAATGATTTAATCAAGTTTTTCTAAGATTACGTAACCATTCTGCAAACAAAGTGCCTCGTACTTAACGGTTGAACACTAAGGAAGGCAGGACGAGGACAAGTCAGTAAAGAAAATCTTCCCATTTTGTTTTGATATAAAGTTGATTCCTGACACAAAGTGTATTCTGGTACTTTGCTGAAAGCATAGTTTTGACTAATTCTCCTCAATTTCCAGGAACAACTGCTCTAAGATATGCTGTTAACTTCATCCAAAGAGAGAGAATTAAATTAATTAGAGCAAGAATGAAGCAGCACAACTGAACCTATGATTGTCATTGTATTTTTTGTGAACCATTGTACATACATGAGTACTGCATTATATTAATTCCCAGAGTTAAGAGATCAGGATCCAACATGTGTTGACATCTTTTGTATCTCTACACTCAGGTTTCTGCAGATGCTTGACTCCAGATAGACTACCTGAATTAATTAGCTTATTCATACAAAAACAAAGCAAATGCTAATCAAAGAGTTCCTATGCGCTTCTGTTACAGCACGTGGACAAATGGAAATGCCCCTGTCTTGATTACATGGTTGTGCATAGTGCTTATAAATGTTTTAGCCATGGTTCCTCGAAAGAAGGAGAATGCATAGGTTTCCATCTTAACTGCACATTGGGAGAAAATTACTATGCTAAGCAAAAGAAACGTTGGCTAAGGAGTGAGATGTTGCAGTCTCAGCACCAGCTTTGCATACAGGGAAGTCAGTGGAAGTGCAAGGAGTTTAAATATAGAAAAAGCCTAATTCCCAGTAATAATGAGATTACTTACAATTACTTAATATATACGTGAAATTAAAATTAAAAATATATCACATTCAGGCACTGATATAAAACTTTGGCATAAGGAGGTACTTTTAGTTGAAGTATACTGTAAACACATAAAAAATGGAAAGCCACTGCCTTAAGGAGCAGCTTATTACAAGATGCAGTCAGAAAAGCAAATAAATGGTAGGAGCTGAAAGACAGAAGAATGTGGGAAGAATAGTGCAAGCATGCTTTTTCGTAGACTCGCTACATGCATAGTATCACAGCAAGCAAGGGGGCCCTAGGAGTCTCCTGCTTCAAGTTGCAGCTTATTTAGGCACAACTCCCATAGACTTCAGAAACAGTTTTGTCTTAAACAGAACCATGGGTGGGAAATCAGGGCTCATCACAAAATGATTGGATATGTACAAATGAATCAATGCACTTCCCACTCTCCTGGCTTAGTGCTGAAAAGAAAAGCAAAGCTTGGGAGGAACAAAAAAGCAGCTTTTTGTAATTATAGATGTTTCTGAGTTAGCCTGAGCCCTCCCTTTCCTTCCCTTAACTTCCGCTTCTCCTCCCTGAATAATAACACATTTTGCCAATAATTCTGTGCAAGTCTCAGTGGGCCAGATGGAATTTGGAGAGAGGGATCTAACAGAGTTTCATTTCATTCTAGTTTTTCCTGCTCTGTCCCCTCTCCCCAGATTTTCTACTTGAGATTTCTTTCTTTGGCTCATTGCACAACATGGAGGTAGTGAGGCAAAAATAGGAGTTAATGGTACTACCACTGTTTGTTTCTATTAACGTTTACATGTGAAATGAAGGCGTTTTGAAAGAGAACCAGACTAACCAGTAAAACCTTTCACCCTCGTAAACTGCACATTTAGTTTGACTTTGGCTTAGATCCCAGAACTTGTCACAAGCTGTATTATAAAGCTGTAGTTCAGCAAGAGTTTTGTTGGTTTTATTACAGCAGCTCCCCTCCTCAGAAAAAAAAAAAAAAAAAGGAAGAAAAGAAAGAACAAGCAATCAAGCAACGTCTTTTTTTTTGTTCTGGATGCTTCTCAAGTTCTGGAGGGAATATACTAGAAAATGCAATTACTAGATAACTGGTCAGCATCAATCATCAGAAAAGAAATTAAGTTTATCTACAATTTCTAAAACTTACACATCACCTCCTTAAAATAGTCTAAGAGTGATTGATTATATAAACAATAAAGCAGCCACCAACACTCCAGCATATTGCAACTTCTGGCACAGGCCTAGTACTGCCAAAGAAGAGTCTATAGATCAACTGGAGAGTGTTTTGGACACCTGGGGTTAAGATGCATGCTACACATTTTCCCAAAGGGGTAACTTAGCTCTGCATGAATTCACTCAGGGAATATATAAGAAAAAAAAGGAGGAAAAGGAATGTGTTACATAATACACAGTTATAAAACTATTAGTCTCATCCTGCTTTTACGCATCCTATGTCTCTCATGTACAGAACCCACTTGGCTCAGGACCCAAGTGCATGTGGGAGCAGTAGTTACACAGGCATAATGGGATTTAAGGGGACTGCTTTATGCCTTAACCACTAATGAATTATAAAACTCTATTACTGCTAATTGAACAGTTATTGAAAGGATATGTAGAACTGCTCTGAAAGATCAGTTAGTTCATAGCACTTGAAACATGGTCTTGTAGCTAGGGGATTAATTTGAGGCACAGATCTAAGTTTGACTCTTGCTCTTGTCAGTCAATGCCATGTGATCCTTGAGTGCATGACTTACACTACCTGTATTTCAGTTCCCTGTTGATGAAATGGTGACCAGAAATTCTCATTTAATTTTAGTTTTGACTAGTCTAAGAAGTTTAGATCGGTGTAATGTAGAAATTCTTACTCTTTTAAAACTTCTTGGGTCAGGAACTGTTAATAAGGCCTTGATTTTGATTGGAATTTATAGAAACCAGATTCTTAAGAAGTATTTGATCACCCCAGAATGCAAACAGGTGTGTCAACTGATTGTTTTTCACAATACTTTGGTGTCTAATTTCAATGGAAATAATTAGCACCCTGTACTTCTCAATGTAGCAGCACACTGATGGTGATTGTAATCCCACATAAAATACAAATTCACAAAACCTTATCGTTCCCTAAAAACCTATTGAACTGAGTTCCATGTCTCCTTCAGCAGCTGCTGTCCAGGGTTGTCTGGAACCAAAGTACCCACGGGACTACCTGAGAATCTCTTTTCTCATGCAGAATGTTTAGTGTTTGGATGGGAGCAGCATTTCTTGTGGGTGAAGGAAATACATTTTTTTATTATTATTACTCTTGGAAAGTCAGCAATTTGGCTCACTAGCAGTTATACCTGGCTACCATGCCAAGGCCAAGGTTGGTAATGGCTGTAGGCTGCCTTGGTACTGTCTGAATCCTCCCTGTGGAGCTGGGCTGAAAGCTTCACCTCTTCACCTTACTGGGACAAAATATGTTGAACAATTGTTATCATTGGTTGAACCATTGTTATCATTCACAGAACTTGTTCTCCACTCCTTTCTGGAGAACAGCATTGTGGTGCTTTGTTGTGGGGCATCTAACAGAAAGTTACCCACTCCACTCTACTAATGCACTAGTTAAGTGAGAATCTGTGCAGCAGATGAAGGTTGTATGCAAATGACCATTAGCTTTAGTCAAACAGGAAAATCAATTATGAAGTACCATGTAATACACTGCTACTGAGTGTAAGTTCACAAGCAACGCATGAAACTCTCAATAAGTCTTTGGTAAACACTGATTTGCAAATTTTAATCTTATTGTGAATTTTCAAAATACCCTTTAAAGTTTGCTTGAATTATAAGTAAAGGATAAAAAGTAAGAGTAAAATTATGAAGGACTCACATCTACCAATAAAAGGAAACCAGAATGCATGTTGGAGCCAAGAGCCCACTGCTGTATGCTGCATAGCACTTATTAGGTGAATTGTTGAGGATGAGATTGTTTTAACAGTCAGTGGGACTCAGAGCCTCAATACCTCAAAAAATATCACTCTCTCTGCTCTACATTCTTATTGCTTTCTTTGAGGGGGAGGAAGGTTTGAAGGTCACAGAATCGGGCCATTTGTATAACCAGAACCAGATGATTCACTACTTTTTGAGGGATTTTGTTTTTCTGCAAATTCTATCCCAGAAAAGCACGAAGACGCACGAAGTCTGTGGCTGGAAGAAAATTATATTAAGATTACAGAAATATTGCATGTCACATTTCTAAGGGAAATGGCTTTTCATTGTTTAGCATAAGAAAAAGAAATACTCACAAGTCAGGCTACACAGCTGGGGTTTGTGCTGTGTAATAAGCTCTGAATAAAAGCATTTTATAACAAACCTTTAAATCTTGCACCCAAGCTGAAAGTACGTATGTTGGCAAGTCTCTGACTGGCAATCAGCACAATTAACAGTCAAACTAGGTTAACTGTCATTTTAGCTTTAACAAAATCCCACTCCATTCTTTCATGTTCCACCCCCCAAAATTTGGAACTCATCACTGGAAATGTCACGTCAAAAATCTTTTTCTGCTTTCTGTTATTTAAACCAAAGATACATGGGCTCGCTTGAGCAAAATAAGAATGAATTTTTTTTTTTTCTTAAATCAGAAACAGATCCAGATGAGGATTTCCAAATTAGAATTTTTTTATTTAGATTTCTGTGCATTTAAGTGGTATGTTCTAGGGAAAATGCTGATTGCTGTCAAATGTTGAAGACTAGGTGGCAAAGCCCATTGAAACCACTGGGAAAACTGCAATTTTGATGTACTTTGCAGAGTTTGAGCTGTTAACTACTTTCAGATGCCCTTTGTCTTTCAAGAAAGAAATAAAGAACATCCACATTACTTTAGGCAAGTTAATGATTCTACAGAACACTTACCTTTTTACCACGTGCTTCACGGCAGATTAAAATCCTGAAGGAGCTAAGGATTATATACCCTGTGTAGTCCTCTGGCAGAAAAATGTGTATTGTGAACTGAAAGACAATGGCTGAATGTGACATTTATATTCATTGTTTTTCAAGAACTGCATACTGAGGATGTTTGAGTTTACTTAAACTAATCCCAAAGCAGAAGTTTTGTAGGTGCTTTGATTTCTCAGGGTCTCTTAAGGTTATGACAAGCGATTCACAGTGGCTCTGAGAAAATTAGAGAAACTCACAAAACCACTTCTATAAAATTGGGAAAAAATCTGGCTTACCTTCGCAAAAAGGAGATATGCTTAAAACGTTGAGAAGCTCACACTGCTTGTCTTTTCTGTGTCAGAATGTTTGTTTATGTGAATGACTTACCTTTTGTTCACATTCTTTTCCTTGTCTGACAAAATTTTCCTGTCCACAGGAAAAAACATGAGAGAAAAGAGAAAGAAATTCACATGAAATGAAATTTGAATGTCACAGGTAAAGAAAAACTCACTGTCTTTAATAATTTTCTGTAGCTCTCTCAAGCAAATTGCTCTCCTCCTTGTACTGTTATTAATCTGTTCTTAATGTACATCTGCCCATTGCTGCTATTTATGAATGAACAAAATCACGTTCTGCTGTTCATAGAAATCATCTGTGGAAAATAAAAATAGAATCATTTTCTGTCAAAGGGTTGAAAACTGTTTGATAGGCTCTCAAGTGCTACAGCTAAAGAGACACAAGTTACACTTTCGAATGAACAGACACTTCCAAAATGTTTTGTAAGAGCAGAAAACCAAATGTATGTGCAAAGTGCACGTTTGAGAAAGTTGATGCCCCAGTACATGCAGCTACATGCAAAAGTCATAGTTCTGATTTGTACACGTCTGCTTGTTGGTGAATGAATATGCTCATTTTGTGAGTGCACTTCAGGTGTGATTATCAGAAGATGATATGTTTCTACGTCTCTGTGTGCCTATCGGCACAAGCTATTAAGGTTGACCAAACATATCTGGTCCTGGTGTTTAAGGCTTCACAGACTTTACCCATTTGGAATGTACTGATACATGATATGTGTCTACCTGCACCTTTTTTTTTTTTTTTTTTTCTTCTGCAAATTTCAAACATAACAGTTCAACATTTGCTAAAAAAAAAAAAAAAGAAGAAAAAAGGTAGGAAAATACACACTGTTTCACTCTTAGTCCGATATTCTGGAAAGGTTTCATTTGTGTCACTCTGGCTTCTAGGTTTCAGAATGGCAAAGTGGATTGAGGGGAGCATTGATCTGAACCAGAAAAATTTAAGAAATGGGGAAGGTGGGGAAAGTGAAATCTGATATAAAGCCAGCAGGTAGGGACTATCTGGGCAAGGTGACTCTTAAGAAAGGAGCTGAGACTCACTGTGCAAGATGAATGACCACAGGAGGAGGAGTCAGAAGCAGGAAAAAACCAAAACATTGCTATATCAGTATTTTGAAGGGGACGAGGCAGCATCAGTCTTGGGATGATCAATAAAAAAGCCTGTCTTTGTGACTCTCTAGTACTTGGAACAGCACCAAGTGTCTGTGCAAGTCACTGAAGATCTTTATTTCCTCTTATTCCCATCCACATGAGCACTGGCAATTTACTACTGCTACCATCTATTATGACAACTGTTGTGCTAGTTGAAGAGTACTGTGTGATGAATTGCAGTGTTTGCACCACTGCTGAATCTAGGAGGCAGCAAAGACTGATGAAATCTTACTATTCCTCTATAATTCCATGCAAGATACCATTCATGTGATCATGTAATAACTTTTCCTTAGTTTGGTCTGCCTTTACTACCCTGAAAAGCTTAAGGAAAGCTAGAGGTAGGCAGCTAGGATTTGTTTAACTTTTCCCTGGAGATTCTTCCCTGCACACAGCAACAGTAGCTGTCTGTCACATAGCTCCAGTGTGCTAAAACAGAGGGAACACTGCATTTTGCCTTTATCATCAGGAAGTGTCAAAACTATTAATAGTATAAATTCTGCTGCCTGGCTAAAATTCTCACACTGCAATCTTGTGCATCAGCATTCATGTTTTTTTTTTTGTCAGATGGTCATTCATGTAACACTGTTGGAAACTGTGGTTGTGTTCCACAGCAACAGGAAAATGGGATACACCTGCACTGTGTGGGGAAAAATACAAATGAACTAGAAGCTATGCAACCATTTAAATTACAGAGAACTAGGCCCGCAATAACTGTTTGACTGCATGAGCAGGAAAAGAGGGTCAGCCTCACCCATGCCCTGAAAAAAATGGTCACTTTTATGGGCTACTCTATTGTACTGAGTGGAAGTTTGTTTATGCAGGACCTTCCTTCCCTCAGGACCTTCTCTGTGAGGAAATGTCATCACTATTCAGTAGGGGTCAATTTCTATGCATCCAAAAGTCAAAGGTAAAATAGCATCATTGAATGCAACCAAGTGGAAATGAGTAAATTGGATTTCTCCATTTTCATATTTAGAAACATGTACAATGGTTATTCTTGCTCACCAATACTTCCAGAGAGCTGAGACGAATCGGACATGGCAAGTAGCTAGAATAATACTGTTTTACAGGTACCCTAGTATTTGATGAATCTCACTTTTTTCAGCTCTGTTACTTCTCTATGGCTGATGTGGGAGTATGTTTTAAATGGAAGAGCCCCCTGCAAATCAGCTCATCCAATCCCCTGCTCAGGCAGGGTCGGCGTAAGCAGCTTGCACCGGGCATTGTCCAGTTGGACTTCGAGTATCTCAAAAGGCTCGAGACTCCACAATGTCTCTGAGCAACCTGCTCCAGTGTTTGGTCATCTTTATGGTAAAAAAGCTTTTTCTTATGTTTAAATGGGATTTCCTGTATTTCAGTTTGTGTCCATTGTCTGTGTGCTCTTGTCAAACTCATGATAACCATGCTGCTTTTTTTGCCAGACATACTGGAAAAGCGTTGAGCATCAACCAGACAAAGGCACACTCACAGCAGTGATTAGCAAACCTTGGTCTGTTCTGCACTCACATGAAGTGGTTAGTAAACTTTTCTCTCTTAGCTGAGTGGTCTGTGTCTCCAGATATGTATTTGGTTCACAATTTTATGTGCATTTTACATTGAGCTATGGGACACCAGAAAACAAAGGAACATTGGGAACTGACCAGAGTCCAGCAGTCTTCAGGACACATTTGTGTCTGGAGGAGGCATCACAACCATAATCAATGTTGAAGTGTCTTGAAAGCCTGTCTCTTGAAGTTTCAACGTCCACGAAGTCTTCTTCCCTATAGCATGGTTTATAGTAAAAGTAAGTTGCCTATCCTCAGTCAGACAAATTTCCCTGAGGGTGCAGTAAAACAATCAAGAGGGCAAGAAGATGTAATTTAGTCTTTCCAGTACAACACTTAAGAATTCTTCTCCAAGCACAATACATAAGATAAAGCACCTCACGGTATTACAGACTGGTGTCAACATAATTAAAGCTTTGTTAGATAAAGCACTGTAGTCTTCAAGCTGATTTTACCCTGCCTTGAGACCTGGTCCAACATGTTTCAGCCAAGTCTTCTCTCCTTCCTCCATTTCTCTGACTTTTTCTTTACCTCCCTCCCAGTCACACCAGCAGGGATTGCCCAGGTTTTCAGCCTCTCATTGAAGAAGTATGTAGGGGGGCATTCATTGCACATAACCTTTCTAGCAAACCATACTGTTGGTCCAGGCCACCAGCCCCTGCATCCCATCTGAAAGAATGTTGCCTGTGCAGTAGGAATTCCCACCATGAAAATCGCACCTCTGTGTTGCTCAACAAAGGCCACTGCATTAGCTTCCTGTTAAGCGGGTGTCAAAATGCACATACCTTGCCAGGGCTATCATATATGAAGGTCCATTTAGGAAGCAGTGGGTTTTCCTGGCCGTTGAAGGCTCTGAATCCCCTCATAGTAGCATATTAGCATACACGTGGGCCTACTTATCAGATTAGCTACAGTTGTCACAGATAGTTCACCCTATCTGAAGGATAGGAGGAACTTGAAGGAGCTGCAAATGTACCTTTGACTGTTAACTCAAAAGAGGCAGAGGGTTTTTTTTCATGTCTTCAACCATCAGATTTCAAAGTAAATTAAAGGGAAAATCTTTCTTTCTTACTTTGGTAACAAGATACTAAAGGCTAAGTATTAGAGTGACACAGAGGGAAGTTAATGGATACTTAGCATGAATCAAGAAAATATTTATTTAACCCCCCAAAACCACTTACATTTTATTTCCTCACCAATGTCAATAGTCTTTTGGGAAATTACCTTTCTGAAGCACAAACTTGCCTTTTTTAATGGTTTGCTACTTCCTCCCCCCCCCCCCTTTTTTAGTACACTTGATTTGTAGTGTAAGTCAATGATCACTATTATGCAGCTTGAAGGAAAAAAATTGCTAGTATCTCGTTACATTATTTATTTAACCCATCTTGCTCCTTAAAAGGTTGTGTTAGCTGGTGAAGTAAACAAGGACTCCAAATACTTTTGGCAAGACTTGCCCTCTACACAGGTATTAAGACTGAGCCTAGAAGCAATATAACACCTTGAAAGTGTAGTGGCAGTAGAGATTTCAACAGTCATCTCTGAATAAACCTGGTGGTGAAAGGAGGCCCAGAAAAAAACATGCAACTGAAATTGCTGGTTAGTGTTCACATCTTTGTCACAAAAAACAAAAAGGAAGGAAACTGGTGAGAAAGGAATGCAAGCAGTTCTTTGCACCTTTGTGCTTTCTAAGGTAGGTGTTCCACTTCCCTGCTGTCTGGTGTGGCATTACTGTGCTCAAGTTGAGCTTTTCTACATATGCAGATTAGCTGTGCTACCTTTGCATGGGAGACAGAGAGGAGAAACACAGAAGTGCTTTTCCAGGGCTGTTCCTTTTGTCTGATGGGTTGTGAGAGCAGACATGCAAGCTCCACTCATTGGTCTAGTGCAGAATATTTTAGCTAGGAAATGAAGAGCAAATCAAAACCTGAATTGTGACTTCTAACCAGACTGTTACCATCAGTAGGGTTTAATTGTTAAGCCTTTGTTTAGCTTCTACCACAAATACTGGAGCTCAGTCTTAGCAATATGGCTTACCAGTCTCTTTAAACCTGGCTCAAACCTGGTGGGTTCAAAGCATTCTGTTTGCAAACGTTAGAAGGTACAATAAATCATTTGTAAGGGCACTAGTGCATTACTACAGGAGGGAGTTTTGGTGCTTCTGAGGAAACAGGCTGGCAATGTGTTCCCAAGTGCATGCAATCCTACTCTTCTACGACTATAGCTTTAGGCTCAGAGCATGGACTTTTTCATCCTGGAATCCTTTATGATAGCTAAAACCCCAAATACTCCCAGTTTGGTGACTCATTTTGTAGATCTTGTTGAACTGCAACGGTATTTCTACTATGCTCACATTTTATTTTGTTGTTTTCAAACTGTAGTGCCACACCAATGAAAGGGCTGTGAAGGATGTGGCAAAACCATCCTTTAGAACCCTATGTCAAGAAAACTTACAAGGGATGGTGCTTCCCATCTCTAAGTTATAAACAACTCCCATGTATGATCCAGACAGTGAGGCAACAGCAGTAACAGCAAAGCGGAAGCATATGTGGGAGAAATCAAGCTGTTGTACCCTGCTTCTGCTTGAAGTGGTTGCATCTTATTAGTTGATGAAAACAGTCTTCATGCTATAAAGTCACCAGCAGAGTTCATTGTGACATCTGTTTCTTCTTTTGTCAGATAGGACGGTAAAACCTTACATTATTTATTTCCTGTGTTGCTTTTTGATAAAAAACATCGGTGTTTGTATATTTCCACATGCACCTAGTTCAGTATGGTCAGTTTGAAAGTCTGGTTGTTATGAATACTATATACAATAACATAAATAATATAATAATAATACAAATAATATATACACTATATATAGTGCTGATTTGTTCCAGTTTTTAATTTCTCTTTGGAAAGGTTGGGATATAAAAAGGATTAGTGAAAGTGGAATTGTAGTTCTTGAGTTTATTATTTCCCTATCAAACTAGAAATTAGTTTCTTTGTTTCTGTGAAAAATAATTTTTCAGTCCTCAACTGACACCTTTCAAATGCACTCTCTATGAACATACTTCAGTCATTAATCCCTATTTAGCAAAGTCTTTTTGTTGATGATTTTTCTGTCTTTATCTGGGGCAGAGTATGAATCTTCTGTTTCCATTAGCTGTTATTACGTTGTCCCAAGCATCACCCATCTTACCAGCGTAAGGAGAATCCAAGTTCAAGAGACCCTGTTGAGTGCAGAAATGCTGATTTTCATGCAGTTCTCTTAATTGAGTGGGTCTTGTCTGCAGCAATGCATTTTGTTGCTAAGGATATTATTAGAGTATTTTCCAGAACCCTGATTGCAATCTTCTATGTTTGCAAAACAAAATTTAACCTCAGTCTAGTAAATGTGTGAATCTGAGTCCCAGTAATGATAGTCTGCTTTGCTCGCCTTGAGTAAAAGACTAGAATTGAGACCTGTGGCATTTTACACTTTGATTCATGTAACTTGAGTTACAATGAAATGTAACTTGAGTTACAATGAAATGGCAGCTGAACCTGCATCTCATTTCTCTTATGAGGCTTCAGCTTTCTCCCATTCCACAGTCCCAGGCAGTGTGGTAGTTTGATCTGTGAGTTACTGATGCAATCATGATGTGGGGGCAGGAAATGCAATTGGGGATGGAGGTGGACAAAGAGCAAGACTGGACAGCATGCTCCCTGACAGGAGCGGAACATCTCTGCCTCCCTCCCTGTCACTTACCCACTTGCTTTTGTCACCTCAAACAGTCTGGCACACTGACTGACAGAGAAGCAACTTGACATGTCTGCATGGCACACAGCTTTGACCCTTCAGTTCCCCAGCGCAGCTCATAGAAAATGCATAGGTTTAGGCTTCGGCCATTTTATGACCATTTAGTCAAAAGCAACACATAATTTCATCTGAAATGGACTTAAAATACCTAATTTCTATCAAAATATCAACAACAATTTTTTTAATGTCTTGTGTTGCACTTACTTGTTTCAGCAAGCTTTTTCTTGTTTTAACATGTCAGATTAACCTCAGGCTTCATCATACGTGATTGGTAAACTAATTATTTTAGATACAGGAAAGCTGCTTCAGCTATAAGTCTTTTCCATGCTGATGAACTCCTGCAAGCTCCATGGCTGCTGACGTGGTCTGAGGAGCCTTGTTCTAATTGATAATGTTGCTTATCGTGAGGATACTGGCTGTGCAAATTCTGACGCTTGGTGTGCAGGTCTGCATTCCAGTACTCGGAGCGTTCTATAAGTGTGTGTAGGGCTGGTATGTTGGCTCTTGAGGCACAACGTGAATTACAGGTATGTGTCTCTGGGCCACAGTTATTTCTGTGTGCTTGGTTAATGAGAGCAGGGAAGGAAGACTTTCCTCTTGTTTAATCTCTATCACTGTCTTTGGTGCTTTATTGCATTTTAATACAAACCTCCCCTCACCACTGCTGCCTCAACCTAGCCCTGTTAGATATTTGCTGGCTTTCACTAAAACACTAGTGTCTGAATAGCTGTAAGTTCACAGGGCTGGAAGGCATCTTTGCTGAAGCTGGAATCTTTGGTAAGTAATATGCTGCACTTTTGGAAGTGTTAAAGGTAAGCAATCACCTACTGAATGAGTACCTAAACAACAGGTTTAGTTGTTTAGTAGTCGAACTACTCACAGTATTCTTTTTTGACTAGTAGAGGTAAATAAATAGTAAATGTTTTTTCAACCACCATATGTTGTTGGCAGCTCAGATTCCCTATTATATCTGCTTAAGTTCACGGGGCTAAAATCGTCATTAATTATAATTTTACCTATTATCAAATTAGTGTATAGCATCCTGTCTAGCTATCAAAAGCAACAGGTCTATAGGCAGACTAAGGTTTTTCCTTCTTTTAGAATAGATGGGGCTACAAAAATAATAGTATTGGAACAACAGCTGGCTTAGTCACATAATGCTCAGCTATATAGTCTGGGTTTCTTGTTTTCATTTCACTTTCCTTGGTTTTAGAGACAAAAAAGAAAAAAAAAAGCCCTTGGGGGAAAAGACTTCCAGGTTTATTGCTTGACAGAGTTATCTGACTCGGGCATCAGCAGTTTTTATTAACAGAAGCTTTAACATTTCTTTTTCTGAATGTAACATTGACAGTGGCACCTCTTTTCAGTCAGAGAACCAATACCAAACAGGCTGTAGTGCAGGCTTTCTCGCACTGCTTTTCCAGCCTTTGTATTGTCATCTGCCATGGACCATTCCTACCGTTAATAGGTAAGTCATTCTACAGTCATAAACATCCTTGGTTCTGGCCTTAGACTGCCCGATTACATATTCCTGTGCACTGTGTGGTTTGAGATCACCAAACTGTTCTCCACGTGGAAGCAACAAGCATTTGCCAGTGCCAGCTCTACTATAATTTGAAATCTGTGGCCTGTATCAGGCACTGATGGACCTGCCTTATGGATGGGGAAGGGGAAAAGCTGTGCAATGGCAGCTACTCTGCAAAGTGACAAATACTGCTTGTACACTAGACTGTGCTAGCTGATAGCAGTCCAGTTACTGAGCCAGCTGCACTGTTCTTATGGAAAAGAAACAATGATCTCCTGATCAGTCATATTGGTATGTAAAGTGAGATAAAGCTGTGAAGAAAATACTGTCTGCCCATACAAAGCCACTTAAAAATTATTGCTGAAAAGGACACTCTTAAGTTAATAATCCTGGACGCAAGTTAGACTGTATTGCTTTTGCTAAAAGGGCCCTTTTAGTCCTTTGATGGAAGATCACAACAAAAGATCGCATAAAAGAATGTAATGAAGAATAACATTAGTAATTTTATCCAAGGTGCCTGTAACACTGCATATTAGTGATGGATGACAAAATATTCTCAAGTATTCTTAGCATTATGCAGTTTAGCAGAGTGTGATATACTCTCTTCTTTCTTTTGCATTTTATACTGAGCTATATGAACAGTCATCTAGGTTCCTGAATCAGGAAGTTAAATATTTTGTTTATAAGGTCGCTTTTGTTATCACATATGGTGTTGCAAGGAAATTTCCAACTTAGTTTCAAAATAGCTTTGACAGAACGTAAGATTCAAGCCAAGAAAGCCTCCTTCTCTTTTTCCCAGCTTCTGTCAACACTTGATTAAGGTTTGGCAACTTAAAGCCAGCTCATATGTAGTTGACTAGCTCATTTTTTAACTCTCCAGGGACAAAAGTAAACTTCAACACTAAGATAATGGCCCTCCCTTCCTGTAGTGATCGAGGTCTAGAAACCCTCTTCTTAGGTGCATCACGTAATTTAAATGTTTGCTTTCTGTTTGTGGGTTAGGCGTTCAGTATATATTTCAGCTAAAACAAACACTGCTTCCAACATGTCTAGCTTGTTCTTTTGACACAGTTTCTTGAACAGTGTTTTATTGCCAGCTAGCTGTCAAAAGGTTCGAAAAAAGAGAAATCTTTATTTGGATAAGCTATACTGTGTTAGGTACTTAGAGTGGAGTCACCTTTTGTTATAACCATTCTGTGTTTTTCTCATACTGTACCTAATGTGTTTTGCTATATATTTGTTCTTATAGGTCTTTTGTATGTCTAAGTCTATGTCAAAATTAGAAACAGTGATATAAACTGTGTTGCCTGCCTCTGAATCAAAGAATCACAAAATAGTTTGGGCTGGAAAGGATCTTAAGATCATGCAGTTCCTGTCCCCCTGCCATAGGCAGGGATGCCTCACACTAGACTATGTTGCCCAAGGCTCTGTCCAACCTGGCCTGGAACACTGCCAGGGATGGATCATCTCTGTAGGTTGAAATATCACTAATATTCAAGACAGGTACTGATCATTCTCCTTATGGATCTGGTCACTGACAAACTGCAAGTAAGTCTTTGCTTAAGATCACAGAGCAGGCTTGTCTTCCACACTCAGCAGGCAGCTGAGTTTGGATACTGGATTCATGAGCCTTGAAGTTTCCCTGCATCTGGTAAGGCTTACACATTTTACTTTGGCTTGTCAAAGTATTCTTGAAGATATTTTCTCCCTCCTCAGATTTCAGTCATGCTACTGCTTAAGGTGTTCTTCTTTGGAGACACAGCTGGTCATTGATTTTCAAGTTTTCTCGTCTCTGATACCAGCCAGCTGATTAATTTTACTTCAACACCTTCAATAGTACAGCAGTTTCATTAGATAGATGAGAACTATTTTGGGGAGCATCTACTTTTCATTCACCACTGCTCCATCACTTGACTACAGGGTCAAAGTCTGGTTTTCAGAGACACAGAGTATCAAAGAGATCAAGAAGAGCCATGAATTTTGTGATATTGCAGGATTGAGTGAGCCACATTCTTGTCCTTGCTCATTTCTGTAGAGAAAACACTACATACAAACTGAAGTGCAGAGGTTGAACACTGAATAAAACTGAACTGAAACTGGCTACAGTAGTGAAGGAATACTGTTTGGGAAGATAATAGGCAGTGGCAGAGCTAACTTATAAAGTGTCTTCTTTTAAAAACAAAATCCAAACCACAACAATAAACAGAAAAAAGAAATAATAAAAGGATTGTAGTGGAGAGGGTTGCTACAGTGAGAGTAATCTTACTACCTAATCTGAGTGCTCTCAAAAGACTGATGTCCCAGTTCAGTGAAGCAAGATGGCCCCCTGCAGTATTGCTAGCCCCCTTCATGAGGAAATTGAGCTTCTAATCTAGGAACATCACTGTACACAACACTAACAGATCTTTTGTGGTTTACCATTAACTTCATTCAAAACATAAGTTAAACATTCTTTACTTTAAAACTTCAGTCAAAATAGAAGTCCTCAGTTATTAGCTTTGCTCCCTATACTTCTGAACGCCTTCTGCATAGTTCCAGCGTGAGAGCCAAACAAAACTGGGTTTGAGTATACCTCTGAACTCCCAGGAAACAAAAATACCCTCTCAAATAAGTGTGGCAAAGATTACAGTAGGGTAATAGTTAAGACTGAAAAGAAAGTCTTGTAATTCCAGAGCAGAAGTAAAATATCCCCACTCATGAGAAGGTAAACTGCAGGAAAAAAAAGCACTGTGTTCTACATGGATTTGGACAATAAGAATGTTGATGTGCATTGTGTACAATGAAAGCTTTTCCTTTCTTCCACCTTATTACATTTCCCTGAGAGTAGTGAAAATGGGATAGCATGCTTTTTTGAAATGAAAATTTTTTTGATATATTTACATTTTGGGAGCATTTCGGGCTTTCAGGTTATCAAATTGTTTTCACTGACACAATAATCCCTATAAATTTTGTGCTTTGTAACAGCACAACAATTTCATGCTTTAGAACTTGTATGTATGGACGTGTATACGTATACTGAATGTACATCCGTAACCTGTGCCTGGTAATATGCAGCAAAATGCAGAATTTGATGTCTGTTTATTCATTATGCAGGGATATATAGTTAGCTTCTCTCTGAAGTACATGAGACTTCTTTGGCTGCCATCTGCAACTTGAAGATTCCATCAGGTCACACATTGCAAAGGCTAAGAAAAGGAGAAGAAGACAAGATAGAAAGATTCAAATATTCTCTTAGCAATTAAATACAATGGTTCATAAGGTTTATCAAGTCAAATAAACTCCATTCCTAGTCCTGTTTCCTTTCTCCCCTCCCTCTGCTTTGTATAAATTTATGATTTCTATCACTATTATTTGCAAGGCAGTAACACTATGCCCAGTGCTTGACAGAAGTGCATGACCAGAAGTAAAAGCATTAGAAAAGAAGGCTGTCTCATAATAATTCTGATTTATGTTTTAGCTTGTTCCCATCAGATTTCCAACTCAGAAAATCAAACATGAATTTAGGAAGTTTGAATGAGTGCAAACAGTAATAAAAATTAATTTCCTCTTTGCCTCTCAATGCTGAACTTAATACATCACTCACAAAAACTCACCCAAACTCTAAAGAATCAGTGTTGTGATGTCTGTGTGGCCTTCTACAAACTGCTTTACTGTGGGAGCATGGATTGATTTTGACCCTGTGACACTGAATGGCCAAGAGCCTCCGTGCAAGTACAATGGTGCTGTTAGTGCCATTACTAAAAGCCTTCTTATTTCTTTCAACTGTTCACAGGCCTCCTAAACAATGAAAGAAATCCATACATCATTAATAAGAGGATTTAATTTAAATTCTACTCCAAGAGAATTCTCAGATATCCTCATTTTTTTTTAAAGTGAAAATTGCTGAAATCTGATGTAAGAATCTTAATGCAGAGAATTGTTAGGCCTTATTTAGGAATGCCTGGAGACTGGTGGGAATTGTAATCATGGAGTAAATTGAAAAGCAGTACTAGCACACCAGTGAGCAGCTCCTGTGGAATGAAAGCTTCACTGAGCATGGGGATATGTCAGCTAGTGAAACAAGTCTGTGAGCCTTCCTATAAAATGATCTTTTTTGACTTGAGGGATTTTATTACTTTTACATTTCTAATGATGGTAACTTTGTTTTTATTGGGATGACATGTATCCACCATTTTCAACAACCATTTGTCATTCAAAATGGACTTATTTTCACTAGAAAAGGGAATTGTAAAATTCTGACAGAAAGCTGATGTGAAAGAAAATGGAATACAATAGCCCATATTCACCTTCGTAGTGAAAGGTTGTTAATATACACAGCAGTAATTTTACTTCTAATTGTGAACACTTGACAGTTAAAAATCAGCCAGTACAAAGGATCAGGATTATTTCTCACTTGAAAATAACATGAGTTAGCTTTGCCTCAGCTTACTTTGCCCTAAGCTTTACTTAACTTTGCCTCAGCTCTACTGTCTTCAGTGGAACTAATTACATGAGGAATGAATGCTGATTAGGGATTTCAAAAGCTTTTATTCTGCTGTCACATTGAATTTGAAACCATTTACTCATTTTGATATTTTTTAGGAAATTAAAAAGCAGCAGATGATTTCAGAGAAACCTTTAAGTTGGACTATATTGTGAGAGGCTGGTTTAAGTTGCTAAGATCTGTCCATCTGCCATAGTAAGGCCAGAAATAACTATGTTGCCTTCAGTGTAGATATATGTAGCATGTTTAAATGCATATGTAATCCAGAATGAGCCAGCATCCTAATGATTAGGTGAAGGACAACAATCAGATCATGTGAATGCTTCACAGTTTCCAACAAACATGCTTAATTCATCAGTAAGTGTGTTTTGGTAATATAGCAGAGATCTGCCTATGTATGTATCTATCCATCTGTGTATCTATCCATGCATACACACAGGCACACACACAAATGTTATATAAATATATTTACAGAGAGAGAGAAAACTTGGAAAAGAAATTCTTCTTCTTGTGACATTAAAACTAATTGAATGCCTTTGAATTCAATAGAGTAATTCTGTAGTTGTGCTGGGCTAACTCAGAACAGAGTTTGTATTTTGGCAGATAGAAATTTTGCTATATAAACTGAATTCTTCTTCTAACTGCAGTCCTCATACAGACCATGTATAATTTTTAATTTTAAGTTAGGCGAATCAAACTGGCTCATAAAAAGGTTTCATCTGTAAATATATATATGTAATTTTATATGTAACGATGCAAAACTTTGGGTATATATATATTTAAATATATATATATATTAGAGATAGTTCTCCAAGTCTGCTTTCAATGTGTATTATGTGAAGGTAGCTGCAAAAAAAATTCCAGAGACCTCACTAAGGCATATTCAGTGATTCTTTTACCCCATGCTCCTTGTAAACCTGAGCAGGATCTTACCAAAGATGTCGCATTCAGGTTAAAAGTTCTTAAATTCTTTTGCAGCTACTCCTATCATGACCTGAGGAGGACATAACCTTGGACTTCCTTGGAAACTTTTCTGTTTTGAGGGGATCCTGGAGCCTCTCTCCAAGTCAGGTTTTCACACTATACTTAGCAAGTACAGGATTGCTTTACAGACCAGTAAAATATGATTTCTTTGCCATAAATGTTAAGGCAGCAATACCAAACACCAGTTTCAGCCAGGAAATTAAGGATTTTTTTTTCATTAATATATCAATTGTTTGGAAATTTAGGATAGGAAAAGAGTATATATGCTCCTGAGAACAAAATAATTCTTTGGAATTTGGGTACGTCCACATTAGCATTTTAGTGTGGGTCAGGACTGTGCTTTTAAAGTGAATCTCTTGCTTGTTGCCAGCTACCACGTATTGGTTCACATCAGAGATACCACAAACTGGCTTCTTTATCGTTAAGCCAGAAGATGCAAACATAATACACTCCAAACCACCAACTGGCAAATCAATCCACACTTCAATATTCCTTTGAATGTGTAAATAAGTTCATGTAGAGCATGTACAAGTCTTTTCTATGTTTGTTTTCACAAATATTTTAGCAACTGAGCCTCATTAGCTAGAACAGCATCAGAGCCTTGATCACAAACTGACTTGAATGAATATGCACGAAATCACCATTAGTTTTGCATTTAAAGTAATCATTCAGGACACATATTTAACAAGGAAATGGACAGCAAAGAAACGGCTCAACTCAGTCCCTTGAGTAAGAAGTAAGAAAGGTATTTCAGGCCCAGTTTTCTACTGCTTTGCATCTTGTATATTTCTGCAAAATGAGTGTGAAACGTTATACATCCAGTTTTTAAAACATCTCACAACAATGAATAATGTTTTGGTAAGTGGCTATGTTATCCATCTGTCTGTATCTAATTCTTGCTTATGCTTAGAACATAAACTTTTGAGAACAGAGACATACCATGCTAGTACTATGCTGAGCAGAAGAGGATCTTTTCTGATGTCTGGTACTCCCATGCACTGTTGCAATATTACAGTGTATTTTTGCAATGCCAAATATGCTTGAGACTAATCTCATAGTTAGAATCTTGTAAACTGTAGTGGATATATGCAGTTGAACTGTATGTTAATAGAAGAGTCAAGAGAATGCTGATCGCTACATTGTACAAAGGGCAACCACAGATACTATTTCCACAAGCAGAAAGGCAAAATTTACCAAATAAGATAGGAGTTAGTTAGGAATGTTGACCTGTAGATGTCATGTAAATGTAGATCTGTGCTGTAGTAAATGCATATAAGGAACAACATTATGATCATGTCATCCAATGACCAAAAGTGGAGACTCTAATATGGGAAACATTATTTTCTGCTCCCTCCCTTCTTCCCCTCATTCACCCCCACTCTTTTGTTCTTTGCCATTCAGCATTTTGGTTCAAATTAATTAAAGATTCCTGTTACAGCCTCCTGGAGTGAAATTCTGGCAGTATGCCTAGTGTGTAAGCAGCCCCTCCAGTGAGCTCCACAATGTCGCTAAGAAACTATACAAAGAGGAAGAAAGAAACTGAATCCAGATGGAATGGGAAATCAGATATTTCTTCCATTTGTGCTGAAGTCTGTGAAGGCTGCCCCATAGGTTGAAAAAGAAGGCAATTCACATACTCTGCAGTCTCAGGGAAAAGCATGTTTTCTCCCCCACCCCTCTGCCCTTCATTGAAGAGGAATCTGTGAGAAAGCTTGCAGTGAGACTGCAAACTCAGTAATGCAAAACATGTTTGCCCAACTCCGCTTTACTCTGCTAGCTATAGAAAGGTGTAGGATAGACCTGTCAGGGGAACACAAAAAACCAAAACAATAGAATCAAAAAAAGCGACTCAGGCAGACATAGATTCTGGGTTATGAGAGAATTTGATACCCAAACCACAAAATTTGGACACACAATTCATAGTGAAAAGAGATCTTAAAGCATTCTAAATGCCCAAAAAGAGAGTGAGCATGTCTTAACTAATACACTAAGCAATAACCACATCCTGAACTGCTTGTTGTTAAAAGGCATGTCAAAAAGATTGCAAAAGAAAGATTATAAAAGTACTTTTGTTATTTCTTGGATCTCACATGCATAACAAAAATCATAACTGTCACTGGAGAAGCACAGATGTAGTGCATTTTGTTCTTGTGAGTCTTTGTCAACTTGAGTGCTTGGTTCTCAAAACATGGTGCTATACTTGGTTGGTAATTACAGAAGAACTTTCCTATGGATTAACAACGGTATCATTAGAAATCAAACCTGGCTATTTGCAGATGTATTTTCTATATAAACTACAGAGTTTGTGCTCACTAACCTGGAATTTGTTGGTGAAAGGAATAAATTGTAAATTTATCTGCAATGTTGCTTGGCTCTTCTATGCATTTCATTTTACTGTAAGCACCATATGAATTTGTTGATCTCTGACGGCCAGTTTAGTTTCTCAGAGTTTGGGTTATTTGGAGGTGGAAGGTGTTACATGAAAATTCAACTTTGGCTAAGGCAATTATGGAAAAAAAGTCGGAAACTTAACAGCTGATTTATATGCCAAAGCACTTTTAGTTTTAAAATATCAGTGGAGGGTGATTTCTTGGCACACAAGAGATGCCCATTTCAGGTGCAGACTTGGGCCAGAGGTTATGATTCAAGGGAGCAGAGTTTTAACTGATGATTTAGAGCAATACGTCAGGTGAAATGAACCTGATAATTGCAGTGCAGATTTCCCCAAATAGCAGGTTGCCTGGAATAGCTCTGGTTCCCTGTGACTAATTGCATGTTTTGTTACCACTTTTTTTGGTTTTGTTTAAAGCAACAAGGATGGTCCAAGAAGCTGTCCAGGTGAAAAGGATAATAGATGTATACTGATGTGGGTATGTGTGTTTCTTGGCCTTTCAAACCTTTGAAGCCATGCAGGGGTCAAAT
>JBCJKH010013012.1:0-17568 GCA_039877255.1 Loriculus beryllinus | reverse complement strand
ACTTCTCACTATACCTGAACTGTAGCAAGTCCCATGACCTATCCTCTTGAGAAGCAGAAAAGGAATTGCTGTCTTTCTTACTTACGTGGAACAACTTGGGAGGAAATTCTGTTTTCTTCTTCCCTTTCTCCTTCCCTAGGTTTTTTTCAGAAAGTACTATTTATAACAGCATCAAATCCCAAATCCCCACATTTAAAGGGATTTTAAGTCAAACCCCTTATCTCCAAGACAAGAGCAATACATTTCTCATCATAGATTCACCACATAGGGAAACATCTGACTTACAAAAATTACTGATACCAACCTTTGATTTTATGGTTGAGCGTTCTTAATGTGAATGAGAGGTCAGCAGTCTTCTCCCCCTCATTGTTTTTTCTGTATACAAGGACTTACTGAAGGTTTATGATGTCACCTTTAACCCAAGTTATAAATACACAATGCTGAGATCATAGGGGGCATTAATTTCCTGCTCTGACACTCCACATTTTAAAAAATCTGGGTGAGACATAAACACATAAACCAAAATTCATCCCCAATTTAAATCCATTTGCTCGTGAGTTTGTCCTGCCATGTTGAAAAATGTAGAACATTTATTATCAATTAACACAGCAAAACTGGAAGGCAATATTCATGTAAAATTCTCTTAATATCCATATAGTTGTTCACAACAAAATGGATTCTTAATTATCAATATAAGGAATGTGTTTAAATGTGTTTGCAGTATGCAGCACATTTAAAGGTTGCATACTGCAAATACTTGGCATAATTTTAGGTATGAATAGTCCCACTGCATTCAAGTAAACTCTCTGTATATGCAAATTTAGAACTAGGGAAAAAAAATGCTTCAGGGAACCCTAGAACATGGGGTTTTGGACATCTCAACTCTATTTGCAAGTTTGGGTGGGGAATGTTGAATAGATTTTTCTGTGAAATTATTTATCGTGGTTTAATTTTTGCAGAAAAGAAAGAGATAGTTTGTTGGGTTTTTTTACACAGTTTATTTCCTACAGCTTACTCGTTTTCCATAGCTTATGTTTCCTACAGCTTACTTGCATGTACCTGAGATTTTGTTTGGTTCAAACTTAATGTTTTAGTCAGTATGGGGTTTTCCAGCTTCCTTTTGAGGAAAATTTATTAAATAACAGCAAAGCTATAATTTTCCATTTGTTTACACACAATCATTACACCCTAAGTGCTTGCCAGATTGGAGCCCACCTAAGTGAATTAAATGATCCAAGTGTTATTAGGTCGTGAGCTCTCACTTCCCACTGAGGGTGCCCAGCAGGTCTGAGAGTCTCTTAATCGTTCATATGCTCTGTGACTGAGGGAGAGTAGTGTTGGTCCAAGTTTTACACTAATGACGATTTCCTGAATACAATTAAGAAGCTTTGTACTTTCTGAAAACCAGTCCTAGAAATTATTTGCTTTAAGGATACCTGTATCTGCTCCAGATGCAAAGTTTAAGACATTCTGTTCTCTTTCCTGCTTTCAGTTTCTTCCTTGTTAAAAAATAATTCTGTAAAATACAAAAGACAGACAGCCACTGCCGAAGTCTCAGGTTTTTTTTAATGTTCCATATTTTTACAGTGTCCTTGTTTCTGTTATGAGGTGTTCATTTACTCTTTGCCCACTTTTCTAGTCTGTGCACATTTTTGTCACCTTGAGAGATTGTTGAAGCTGATTTAAAACACAAAATAGAAGTGGATTTTGACTTTTGTTAAATGTTTGCTCCTTAGCCTGTCAGCAGATTCCTCTGACATAATAGCTTCACCTTGCATCAGTAACCGTTTCATG
This sequence comes from Loriculus beryllinus, assembly GCA_039877255.1. Taxonomy (NCBI): domain Eukaryota; kingdom Metazoa; phylum Chordata; class Aves; order Psittaciformes; family Psittacidae; genus Loriculus; species Loriculus beryllinus. The sequence goes on along the minus strand of JBCJKH010013012.1, from coordinate 15,774 downwards.
CTGGTGATGAACATCTTGTAGGGGCTACAGAGAAGTTGTAAGATACCGGGTGAACATATTGTCAAACATATTTAAAGGTAAGAAGTCATGTAAAGCAGTCCTAAGTTTAGTCTTCTGTTTGGGAGATAATGTCTTACATTAGATTGATTACATACAGCCTGAAAAGTGTGGCTCATGCATCCACTCTTGCTGTGTGCTGAAAGATAAAAATCCCATTTGCTGTATTTTATATTGGTGGTCTTTGACACTGGTAATGCAGATCTGTATGTTCCTTGTAAATCACAGATATAATGACTGCCAGATAACAACTCACTTAACTGCTGAATGAAGTGTTTCTTAGCTGGAAACTGAGCTATGCCATGTTCATGATGTAGTGACTTAAAACAAGAGCACAGGGTGAGTCACTCATTTGTATTGCTGTTGAAGCACACACGCACAAAACTCTCTGTAGTATGATGTTGTAGCTAGACACGTCTCATTAGCCAAGCCTCTGTCCTGCATTCTACCTGAATTTGTTTGTTTGTTCATGTTCCTCAGCATGGTATCCAAGTAGTCAATGTACACCCAAGACAAGTTATAGCTCCTGCCTGAAACCGAAGTACAGCACAAGACCATACTTCCTATCAGGATTTCCCATTCGGTAGGTAGGGCTGCCATCAAACCAAGACAGTGGTCACTTCTGAGCCCATAGTTGTTGCTTGAGGAAGAGAAATCCTACTACAGTAACAGGGCTACCAGGGCTTCTTTCCCTGAAAAGTGCCCCCCTGCCAGCTCCCCTTTGTCCTCCTTCATAAACTATTTTGGTATCTAAAGACCTAGGTATTACCATCAGGTATGGCAGCAGCACTAACATAAACCTACACAATACTCTAAATCGAAATTTTTCTTTCTGAGATCTGATATATTAATTATTTTCATCAAGAGATATTCAACCCTGCCACATCTGCAGCACTTACACTCAGGCTCCTATCTTTGCTGAAGCCCGCACACCACTCCTGCCAGCCAGGGAGCCAGTAGTCCTGAGCAAATACACAGGTCTCCTTCTGCAGGCTGCTGAAATGGGCTTTCCAGATGAACAGTAGTTCAGGCAGTGTTTGAAGTAATACTTCTGTTCTTCCTTAAATTGCTGTATGTCCCTTTCTTAGAAGACTTGAGAAAATCCCCACTCCTGCACTGTCACCCTCTCTTCCTTTCGGTTGTTCTGGGGGGCCATTCCCTTGCCAAGTGCTCTCTCAGCCATAGAGTCCTGGAATCATAGAATTAACCAAGCTAGAAAAGACCATGTGCAGCTTCTCCTCAGCTTCCTCACAATCAGCCAGTCCTGGGAAGAGGCCTAAACACAGCCATTACCTCAGCAGCACCCACACACGGCCATCTCCTAAGAGGGGCTCGATGCAGCCATATCCCTAGAGAGGTCCAGACGCGGCTGTCTACCCAGCAAGGCCCATATGTGGCCATCTCCCCAGAGAGGACCAGGCATAGCTGTCTCCCCAGCAAAGCCTGGGCTGCCTCTGCAGCCATGCTGGGTGCAGCTTGGCTCCGTGTGCCGCAGCACCGCTCCGGGTAGGGCACAGCAACGCATCTGGCAAAGCTTATAGCCAGACCCAAATCTGCAAGCATGCACATTTCGTGGGCTTATTTGAAACTTCGCTTGAAGCGTCACACATGGAAGTGCGCAGGACTTGGCAGCGGCGGGTTATGTAATATATAGTCGTCCATCTGCTGCCTCTGCAAAAAGCGCTTACTCAGATGTCTGCCGGGCGGCGGGCGGAGGCCGTGCTACCCAGAGGCTGGCTATTAAAAACAGAGCTATTACTTATTGACAGTGACAACAAACCAGTAAAAGCTCTCTGAACCTCCTTTTTCTCTGGCTGCCAAGCCTATCGTGACTGGGGGGAGGAGGGCAAGCCAGACGATCAGGGTAATAAACCCTGTCTAAATGGGTTTCTTTGTATGTCTTCATCTGCCGACGGTACTGCTCGAAATGAAAGCAGCAGCCTGAGCACACCAGGCCTGCCGATGACCTCTCACAAAGCAGATCAGAAGCTCTCATCTGAGGCTCCGGGGAGCTGCTCTCCCAGATCGCATGGCCATGTTGAGAGATGCTGAAGCAGGCTGGAGCCGTTAGCCCTATCCTCTGCAGTTCCTCTCCGCTTCCCACCTCAGCCAACCCCTAACACGAAGTGGACAAATATTTATTTGCCTTGGATTCTATGGTGGGAGTGTTTAGGCCCAGAAGGTGACAGACGTGCAAGTTTGTTTTTTAAAACACCAAACTGTTTACAGAATAAATACAGCTCCTCAAGCTGAATATTTTTAAACACGGTTGTCATAATGTCACATTTGCCAGCGCTTTACTGCGGAAGCAGCACTGGGGGAAAATGCCTGCAACACTGTCCCAGTAATGGGAACTGCTTAAAGTAAACAGTTTTTCATCAGTGCTACAGCAAGAACTGGAATAATAAATAGAGATAGGAGGTAGCCCCATACTTCAAATAATTTGTGGACACCTACTTCCACAAGCTCAGCCCGTTTCATATTTGTGCAGTTGCTGACCATAAGGATGGCCATAACCCTTGCTGTGTCTTGGACAAGTGCCGTGCTAATCACTCCTCACATCATCTCCAGCTTCAGGAACTGGGATCACTTGACACTGCACAAGTGTCCAAACCGTAATGAATTTCTTCAGCTTTCAGGGCAGCCCGCTCAGTTGACTGGCAAGTCTGCACAGCAACTGTCTGCCTGGGTGGCAAAAAGGGGCTTATTTCTATATCTTCTGGAAGTACCAGCACCCAAAACAAGGTAATTTAAAGTTTTCATGTAAAGATAAAATGCGATAAAAGACACCAAATTGGGGTTCTGTTCAGAAGCACTTTAAAGTTTACAGTTGAACATACAAAACTGAAGAACAGGAAAGCAAGAGTCCTTAAAAAATCTGCTAATGCTTTTAAAGTCCTAAAAGTCCTAAAAAAATTTGCAGCATTGCTAACGCTTTGTCAGAAGATGTGTGGTTACTTTTTTATTTTCTGATCTTGACAACAGGAGTCACGAATCACTCTGAAATCTGAAGTATAACCATGCTATTTAGAAACAAAACCCTCAGTATTTGCAGTAGATTTCTCTACATGTATTTCTTTGTGATTTCCGCTCTAGGCACTGTTTCACAAGGGTGTATGTGAATTTCCTCTCCACATGACTGCCATTCTTGAAAATGCCATAAGCCAAATTAATTCCTGGTGAAATTAAGCTTGCTTTGATAGCAGCCAGGAAAAGCTTCTTTGGTAGCTTTGGAATCAGTCACTGAGTAACTAATAGCTATACTGCAAAACCCACAGGAAGGATTTTTCTAAGTCTTCACTCCAAGAGGATTTCCTTGCTTAGATTTCTTATCTTCGACAAAGGTAATGCATTTACTCTCTGCTTTTTCTGCCCAGAAAAGTATGCAAAAGGAATGAAGATTTCAAGGACTTGTTGTAAGGTCATGTCCATATACACGGAGGTCATGCATGGCCCTGCAAAAACCCACATCCCTGTATCCACTCCTGGTTCCCGGCAGAGCCATCCATGTTCCCCAGAATACCAACTCTCAGAGTCTCATGTTGTTTCTCAGTGAATCTGGGCAGCAAAGCTCGGAGATGTTTTCCAAGGAAACCATATCACTTACAAGAAAAAAAAAAAAACCACAATGGATGTTATCCAAGGTGCATATTTACTCCTGACCCCACATCTAGCCTGCCTTCTCCTCCTACTTTGCTTCTATTATGTGCTAATGACCTATTTAAACAGTGGCAGTAAGTAGTAGTACCTAATAGAAACAACAGTAAGCAACAAGCTTTTGGCACATCCCAGAAACAGTTCTCAAAGGCATGGGAAATGCAGACCCGTTTGAGCCCCTAGCCCAGGCACAGAAAATCTTGGAAGGTAATATTATATTGCCATGTGTCACTTAGGAACCAAAAATGAATATCCCAAAGACTTTGATTCCTGGCACTTAAGGGATAGTAAATATTATTATTTTTAAACCAATGTTATTATTGGAAAGACATTAATAAATTGAAAATAAGATTAGTGTTGAAAATATTTCTTTGGTTTTGGCTTTTTGTAACCTTTAAATCTGGGTAGACTATTCCTGGACAAGTATTTCAGCTGGAATTTTATTTTTATTTTTCCTCTATTTACACTGCAATCTATCCAGTATACACAGTGCAGCACTGACTTTGCCTTGGGATACCACTTACATTTTTTTAAATTTAAAAAGGCTTAAAAGAATGAAAGTTAAAAAGCTCCTGCCACAGAAATACATGACGCTCATGTGCCATTCCTTGAGAATCTCTTACATATTCCAGTGGTTGTGGCCACCATATGTAACAGAAGTGTGGAGCAGGTGTAATAAAGAAGTAGATAATTCTATGGACTACTCTGTATTTCTTGGAAGTAAATGTTTTAAAAATATTATTTCCCTTTTTTTTCTAGAGCGAGTTTAAGATAGTATTTCAACACTTTGTAGAAATATCCCTGTGAAGCTTTAAAATAAGTTCCTAGTCTCTTACTTGAGAAGTGGCTAGTTCTTGATGAACCACACAAACAATAATAAACTACAGAGAAATGAGAACTAATTCGAGTGCCTTTCACTGGCTTTCCTCTTCACACAATAACCTTTAGGATGGAATGTATCCCAGATCTGCATACTAAGAGTAGATCAGACACCCGAAATTGCTAGCGAAAACATAATCAAATAAACCCAAGCAGAATAAAATGTGAAATATACATACAGGTTTACATATTTTAGAATAATAGTGTAACAAATGTTAAATGGGATAGAAATATAAATGAACGCAGTCCTGAGACCAGTGCATTTAGATCAGCAACACTAGTTACTCATCCAAATAGAGCTTTGTGTATCTTCTTATGAAGTGTGAAGAGAAAAACAGCAAATAAAGACATAGTTGTAGATATCACAAGTGAAACTTCAGAAAAGAAATATCTGTTATAGGTTTATAGATATAAATTAATATTATTTGTTAGAGCTTTTTTTTTTTCCTCTGATTAAGAAAATGGGACTTAATTAAATTGGAAGTACATTATTGTACACCTTAAAGGCTTCAGAAATTAATGTCCTTGAAAGGTGCAAATGACAATTCTATTTTTCTCTCCTCTTCTAGGTAGATAGCTCCTGCTGACTGGAAAGCCTCCAGCTTTGTAAATCTCTTCTGGCACAAACACGTAGATCACAAATTAAAAGTGTTCTTGTTAGAAGTTCTAGCTTCTCTTTCAAAGTATCACAGTTATGCTTTCTGCTATTCAAGCACAGAATAGAAAACATTTTTTTCTATTATTAAGGTCACAAGGGAGACCAGGAAAAGTCATTAACAGTGTTCTCTGTCATGAACAGTCAGGGCTGTGTCTCAGAAGCTTTTTGAAACCTAGAAAATCAATGTGTCTATCAATATGTATGTTGGGAGATAGAAATTATAGAATGATAATGAAAAGATCTTGTTTAGATAAATTGATTTAGCTAGTTGAGAGGGGGGTTGCATTAGTATAAAATGAGTTTTTTGAAGAAAGCAAAGCTTTGGGCTCATTGTGAAGGAAGCTAAGAAGGAACTGAATTCATGAAGCAATTTTTGAAGCAACTCCTCTTAACAAGTGTCATTGACCAGAGACTGGGACTGCATAGAGGGCACACAGAAAATTAATCTGTAGTTGCCAGGGTTTTGAGAAGGAAGAAATACTAAGAAGTTAGTGATCCTTCTTGTTCCAGCCTTAAGGAGATGGGAGCTGTGATAAAGTTTCACAGGCATGAAGTCATGCAGCAAGTATCTTCAATGGAATAACTACTTTCCCAGCTTCTGAAACGTGAAAGGGGGCATTTGGGCAGGAGGAGGTAAATCCGTTGTGGACCATCCAGCAGTCCCCACAGCCTGTTTGGCAATATCATAAGTGCGTTGCTCTTGACAACAATGTTTTCCCAATACTGACTTATAATAAAGTGTTTGGCTTGCATCAGGTCTATAATGTACTGAGTACATTCTAAAAATAGGACCACATGGGCCTTGCCCCAAGCGGCTCAATATCTAAGATGTCAACCACTAGATTGAGGGAGGGGAAGAGGGATAAAACCTTAAAAAAAATAGTATCAGCTCCTTTGGCATGTTATCTAACCAGTATTATCTGGGAATTTCTTGCTCAGAGGCATGTTCAGCATGAGAGAGAGCCAAGCTCCAAGCATGCAGAGGGCAGCACAATCATAGTCTGAACAGCTGCACAATCTACTGTGAGCGGCAACTCATTCTGACATCTCACAGGGACAGAAGTAATTTTGTGGGAGGACCCTGAAGAGCAACACTGTCTTTCCTTCCTGCTCCTGCCTGACCCCAGATACTCAAGCAGCACCCACATATGGCCAGCAATGTGCATAGGCCCTTGCTGGATGTGGGACTTTGGCTTAGTATCTCCTCCTCTCCTTCAATGATGTATGAATCGCGGCCAGAGTCAAGCAGATTAAGGTCCAGAATCTTCATTCCTCTCACTCAGAAGCTGTTCACATTTATACAGCACCTCCCTGTTTGTGATTAGGATGCTTTCCTGAGGAGATGGAAATTTGAGCTCATGAAGACTGAGTAGGGCACTGAACCTTCAATTCAGTTTTCTATTCCCTGTACAAGGGCTGTAATACTTGAATACTTTCAAAAAACAAGCTGGACTGGCAGATGCTGTCCATTTTTTCAGGTACTGGGTTTAGGTGAGAGGATGCCAGGTATGCAGGTGGCCATAGGTGACTCCTTGCAGCCTCCAGCCAGGCACCTACTTTCTGAAGGGAGGGAATTGTAACCACCGAGCATTGCACACTTCTATTTCCTACTGGAAATTTCTGTACCTGACAACAGGAACTAGATTCCTCTCTAAAGCCTGGCACTTAATTTATAAACACCTATATATTTTATAACATCTAGCTATTGTAATTTTATCATATCTAGCTCTTGTAGTTTGAAATTACATGCACATGTTGTAAGAAAGAATATCATTCTATTTATCCCTCAAATACATTGCTGACTTCCTTTCCTTCTCCTGCTTTTTCAGAAAGTTTTACTGTTTCCTTTTAACAAATCATACCTTTTAGACTATGTCTCTTAGATGTTGTTCCTAACGATGTCTCAAAGTGGAAGACATTACTGTGCCTGCAAGAAGTGCCCAGTGCTGACTTGCTGTGTAACACACACAGGTTGGATGCACTGAACTGCAAAATGAAGCACACGCTCCTGTCAGTACACAGAAATATCAGCTTCACAGGCGTGGGTTGTTCAAAAATGTTCAGAAATGTCCTGAGGCATCTACAGGAAGTAACCAGTTCTGTACCTTAATTCTAACTATCTTTTCTTCAGATCTGTCTTGATGGACCAATCTTACTTTAGAAAGTAAATCTTGCTCTACTGTTTTTACAGCTAGCCATTTTCAGCATTTCAATCTGAAGCACATGGGGAACATTTTGAGTTTTTCAGTATTATTTTTTTAATGAGCACAATCAAAAAATCTCTTTTGACCAAGACTACATGGAAGTGACCTGTGGCTAGCTAGTTGTGTTCTTGTTATTGTTACTGTTACTGTAAATCTGAGAAAATAAAAAAGAAAATTGAGGGGTCTGTGCTTAGTATCTTGTAGATTTTGAAGAAAGCTATAATATACATCTGTACCCTAGGTTTTCAAATTTCTGGAATCCTCCTCTCTTCAGAAACAGCAAATGAACTCCAAGTATAAAACCTCAGAGTTTCAAGAAGAAGGATTAATAAAAGTAAAAATTGATTCCTCATAAACATGCCATTAGCTTAAATCTGTCAGCCTTCAAGTATGTTTTTTAATTCTGCTTGGTTTGTAGCAAGAGTGACAATGAAATGTATCATGAATTTATGACCTATGGGTTTAACTGATAGATGTGCCTGAGTAATTTTTTCTTACCCTTTCCTAGGTTTCCTTTCACACGGGCATGGGTGTTAAATGTTTCAGATGTTATGAAATTTTACACAGGTTGGTGGCTAATGAGTCTTAGAAGTTATGAAGCTCAACAGTGCTGTATTCCTGGGTTCTCTTAAAAGCCTCATCTACCTCCTACAGTCAGTAATGTTGTGGTAGGGACTCAAAGGGAAACAGTATGAGTTTTGATGTGTGCTACTTAAAAAGAGCATATCCATGCTAGCATATTAACATGCAAATTCTATGTGTGGGCCTGCCAAAAAACATAAGTGTTCCATCCAAAATATATAAATACAGTCTGCTTCTCTGAAGAGGCATCATTTTAATCAAATGTACATTTGGAGCACTGCTTACTAAGATTTTATATTCCTCTTGTCAGTGTTTATATTAATATGAAACAAATTGCCAAGTTTCAATAAAAAGGCAGTTATCTTCTTTTGCTAATGGATTAAAACCAGGACATTTGAATTTCAATTCTTCATCCAAGAGCATAGGTGTCCCAATTACTTTTTTCCTATTTCAATGTCTAGTTGCAATGTCATATAGACAGAAACATATATTTCTGTCTATACATAAACCAGCTGGTGTTCACAGAAGGAATCAGGAGGATGTAAGGTGTTTATTATTTTCTGTTCGCATTGCAACGTGGCACCTCTTCAGAGTACCCCTAAAGGAATATGTCTGCCTCTCAGAGAGCTGAGAGGTTCCTCACAACTTCCAGGAGATCTGAAGATTTGACAGTAAGGCAAAATATAACTTGATGCTTGCGTTTGTTTATGAAATTTGCATTTTGATTCATACAAATCCTAACAATTATGTATTTGAATGCCCCTATTTTGCCAACTGTGATTCATGGAAGAGGGGGTAAGATTATTATTTTGTGCTTTTAGAATCCTAATTTGTCCATGCAGTTTGCTTTGCTGTCTAAGGCAACCACATGGCCCTGTATGAGGTAGAAGACTGACATGTGGAAAAAAATGTGGGATTAATATGATGAGTGGGACATACCATTGTCTTTGCATTAGGATTTGTGTAGATTTAAGAGTCTTCTCAAAATCTGCTCTAAGAATTTCAAGACAGGGGTTCTGTTGTGCTGCTGGTACTTTTTTTAATTCATCGCTAGAAAACTGATGAAACTTCATTAGATACAGAAAAGAAAAAAAATAGGAGTAGGAGTCAGAGAGCAACCTGGGCTTCTTGCTGCTTTATAGACTTGCTAATTTCATGTATACCCTTTTACCTCTTATGTTCTGTTTTATTGGTGCTCTTCCAGAATTTAGGTGACAGTGCACTGCTACCTCAGGATCTGCCAAATTAAAGAACAAAACCCAAACTCTTCCTTCATATGGTCTGAGAAGCTTGCTTTCTCTCTCCCAATTTTTCCAAGCCTTATATGAACCAGCACATACGGAAAAGATGCATGACCTTTCTTAAGGGTGCTGAAAATGCCACTTTACCTGACATGAACACACTGCCATCTACCACAACACTTGTTGAGGAAAGCTTAGCTCCCCGTTGATACACAAGAAAGCCCATATTGTTTAACAGTTTAAATAGCTGTTTAATACATTCAAGCTTGGTTTTGCTGTTGTTTGTTTTGTTCGTTCTTTTCAAGAAAGCTAGAGCTAAATTCAGACCTGGTGTAAGTGGATACAACTTTACTTGGTTGTGAAGAACTGCAGCCAAACCCAGCAGGGCTGTGCTCAGTCTGTGGAAGCATGCTCAGGCAGTTTTCCTTGTCTGTGAGACCATGCTGTACTTTACTTTGAAAACAATTCTTCGCATGCATGTGAAAGCATATTTCTGTAATTCAAAGGATTTTATGACACAGGGCAAGCTGAATCACTAGAAATGGGAACCTGATGGCAATTCCTTCATATATTTCTTCTTGAGAAGCTGAAAAATTGGCAAATGAACTAAAATCATGCTTAGACAGTAATTAGGGAGCTATAGAAAAAAAACTACATGTGAAAATGATCCCTGGTCATGCAGTGTGTACACACAATGAAAGCTAAGATTTATGTATATACATAACCATTATATGACAACACTGTAAGAGCTGTGGCATCACAATGCTAGTTATTAAATGATTTGAATTTCTGGTAGAAAAAAGCAAAGTAGTGTTGTGCTGTACTTTATCGTGTGACATATTAGGGTAAGATCTGGTGACCTAAAGAGGATGAATGGCTTACAGGACAAAACATTGTATCCACATAGCTAGCTGCAAACCTCTGAGTTTTATTCTTATGAAGTAAAAGTGATTCTCAGTATAAATCCCTACCTGGAAGCAGTTCCAGCAAATGAGACTACATTTTTGCCACAGAAAAAAAAATAAAAAAAAAAGAAAGAAAGACAAAAATAAGTTTGGGCTGTTTCAGTTGTTTCCCTTTGTTTACCAGCAGATGTTCACAAAGGGCTCCTATCCCTATCCATCCTCTGATACGTGCTGCTCTCAGGCCAGCCTAAGCTGCTTTTCTCTCTCTTCATCAATAGATGTCAATAGCAAGCTTCCTACTCCCAGAGACTTCAGCCATTTCAGGGCTCACATCAAAAAAGAAGTTAGTGACTCCCTTCCCAGCAAGAGTTCAGCTTGTTGCGTACTTTCAGTTTGTCCTTAGAAACTTGTTTCTTGTATGACTGGGCGTACTTCTATATTCTGTGCTCTGAGACTCTGAAATTAAGCCAATGTTTGTGAGCTTTAGTCATCTCTTGACATGTAGGAGCCCAATATCTGACCCAAACTCAGTGAATTCAACAGCATCTTGCAGATTTGCAGGAAGATGACTCAAAGTCTGCTCTTGATCTTGATGAGTGCTAAAGAAAACACAAGTGATGAAGCTGGTCAGAGCGCATGCTGACATCTGTTTCTCCTGCCTTTCTTTGGTTTTGGTTTTTGATTTCCATGCATAAACAGTTCTGGCTAAGGAAGGCAATTAATTACATGCAAAATAACCTTGCTGAAAATTACTACATTCTTCAGTCATGTACACTGAATGTGAATGCCCTTTGCTTATACATTACTGCATTTACTTATACATTACTTAAACATTACAGTAACAGTGCAGAGAATCAGAATCTGAATCTGAAAGTCTCCTGTGGTGGTGTTTCTTTTAGTATCCTCTGTTTTTCCTTCCTTCCCGTCTTCCCTTCTTATGGTGCAAAATAGCAGTCTACAGGTGATACTGGGCATGACAAACTTCAAGAAACAGTCTGATAGCAAACTGTATGTGAACCTGCTGCGTGACTTGCTTGGCCACTTTCCTCTCAGTGCCAGCTAAAAATAAGTAACCAAGAAGGTGGTGGTAGCAGCAGCCAAGAGAGCAGGAACACTGATACACTGGCTCTCTTATATCAGCCAGGGATTAGGATTGTGAGGACAGGCACCCATCAGCTAAGTGCACTGCCTGCATTTGCCTCCCATTCACCTGCCCAAAGAGAAGATCACAAATCACGCCAGTTGTTCACAGAGGCATCAGCAAATGTCAGCATGTTTTAAGTGCAATAGCCAGAGGCCCTGCTAAAGCTAGCACATAGCTGTGATAGTAGGAAGCCTGTGTCATAATCTTCTTCTGAATAGTTCCTCTTTTTTTTTATTATTTTGTTGGATGGAAAGTGTAAGAGTGAACTCCTAAAAGTTATGGAGAATTCAGCTACTGGTAAGTGCTGATGTAAAAAGAGCTAATGTCTGGGAATCCAAGGAGCTCACATCAGAATAGCTCTATGGTATCTCCCAGTGCCCTCTTCAGATATATTTGCTTTAAATATTTTGTTTATAGTTTATTTAGGTGGGGGGTTCCTTTAAGCAGAGTTCTTGTATTTGAGGTACAATGATGTTTTTTTCAGGACACACCTTCAGGAGAACCTAAGCAAGAATTTTGCAATATATCCTCAATTTCCCTGTCTTCAAGAATTCTTTACAGAGAGGCAAGGTGAAGCAATACTAAATCCATTTGTGGCATTTTATTCTAATCAGGTATTCTTCTGGTACAGAACAGTAAATCACCTCACATAGATCACCAAACAAAAGAGGCACAATTTTAGACTACATGTAAGTCACTATTGTCCCCCATTTGGTCTTGCAATGCAAGCCTTCAAGAACAGTCTCAGACTTGTTACAAATCCAGTCTTATCTCCCTGATTACCTTATGGAGATCCTGTCTTCTGCAGGGAGGCTCAAATTTCCTATGACTTCAAGAAGTTCTTCATTTCAATTTGTTCAAGCTGATTGGTGTGCACAGAATGTTGCCATTGTAGTGTCTGAAAAAGAAGGGATCAGTTATTGTCAGGGTGATCTGTTCTCTGAAACAGAAAAGGATTGGCACCAAGCTGGAATTACTCATTTGGAGCAAGACCTCTGGCCTGAGGAGTACTCAAGCTACCACCAAGGGATTTTGAAAGAGTGGGTTCCAGATTTGCACTAACAGGCAGCCCTGAGCCACAGCTCAGAAGTGGGCTTTTCCCAAGAAAGTCTAGTTAACAGCTGATTCTGCTAGGCTGGGTGTAAATTCTTAATCGTAAGTGTGACTCACTTCAGGGGTTCTAACTTTCTCTATCTATAAAAGGAACATATTTCTTTGCTAGTGATACAGGACTTTTCTGACTGAATTCTTGATTGCAGTTCAAAAGCTTGCATTGAATCAAGCATGTTGTAGCTAAATAAACAGACTTAGCTTAAAATTTTCTGAAAGAAAACATTTATCACATTAGTTATTTCAGTGGTCATTTAGGTTTCTGCCTTTCATATTGTTTTTCTTGAGCTCCCAGTCATTGAAGGGTTCTATGTATTTGCATCTTTCCCTTACCTGTAATTTCTTTCTGATAAGCTAGAAAGACAGAGCTCTAGGGGAATCTGAAAGTTAACTAATTTTCTAGATCCTAAATAACTATTGATAGAACTGAGAAGGAAGCAGTTACTAGTGGTAGAGTCTGTCTTTTCCTTTTCTCCCTCTTTCTTTCTAATATTGAAGACATTAAGATCTTCAGATTACTTTCTCATTTTATGACAACAGGAAAAAGTAAAATATCCTATCTTTTCTCCAAGCAACAACCCAAAGAAAGTAGTATTTGATTACGTATAGTTTCACTAACAGACATTTGCAGCTGAAAAGATCTTCTATTTAAGTCAGTTAAACAAGAACTGGTGGAGTGAAGCTTCATAACCCAGGATTTCCTAACAATTTTTGAGTTTCTTTGTGATTGACAGAAAGTTAAGCACAGTCAGCATAAACATGGAACATCAGAAATGTTGTGATCAGATTCTACTGCAGCAGACAATGTTGGCTAAGTCAAGTCCAAGCACAGACTTCACAGTGGCACAAAGCTTTGTTATTTCTTAAGATTTCCATCCCTGATGATGGTTTCTGCCACATGAGCTCTATCTTCACTCCTGTTTTGCATCCCACTGTTCCTTTGCATGCACTTTGGCTAGCAGGCATCCCCTGACTTAAAGATGTTCTGCAGGGATGTGTTCTGTCTGCCTGCCAGCTGAGAACTCATTATCATCACAGCCTGTCAAAAATCCCCTTGTGTTTAGCAACAGTTGTTCTTGCTGCTCTTCTTTCTGGTCAGTAGTGTTGTTATCTCTCCTGGAAGAACAGCGTTCACGTCTGTCATTTCAACAATTCTGAATTTCTTACTTTTGTCAGGATTGATGGCAGTACTGCTGTTCCTGTTTGTTGTACACTCTCCAGAGCTGAGTCATTCCTTGTGTTCCATGATTGTCAGGTCAAGTTCCTTTTATACAGGGGAGAGGTTTGTAGAAAGATTGGATAAGGAATATTGCCCAACTAATGCCTTAATGTAGATTTCTATGACGTGACTAAACAGTGTGTCTCAAAACATTTTGACATATAAAATTATTTTATTTTAGTAAAAACAGCAAATGGAAAGAAACAGAAGTTTTATAGTGACCCATGGAAGCATTCCTGTGGTTTTCCAAGAGCAGGATTAAAAGCACTGGAGTGATGTGATGCAGAAAAAAACATGAAGGTAAGTTTATTGAGCATGGAAGGAAGGATTCACACTAATTTTCTTTTGTTTTCCATGTAAAATTTAAATGCTCAAGAAAATATTTGTGACCATCAAACTATTCTCTGATTGTAAATCATTATTCAGCTAAACTTACACAAGAATTACACCAGACACTTGCTGGGTCCTGTTGGTTTGGGAAAGGATGGACAGTATTTTTACTTTTCCTAGCTTGTTCACTTGTCCACTGAGGTGTAACCAAGCTAACACAGATCATGAGCCACAAACAGAAGAATGCAACTGCGGTTTGACTAAGCCACACCAGAGGTCCATCTAGCTGAATGCCCTATCTCAAAGAGTGCCAGTAGCAGATGTTTAGGAAAGGCAGCAAGAACAGGGGAAGTCTGAAGTAATATTCCTCCAAACTACAACTTCAGTCCCCACTTACTTGTAGTTTAGGGAGCATTCTAGTCTGGAACCACTTTTTTTTTGTGTTTACATACCTTTAATAGGGTTTTATTTCATTTCTTCTTCCACTAAGTTTTTCAACCCAAGTAGCTGTTATTATTTGAATTATCTAGTTGCAAGGTGTTCCACAGTTTACCATTGATTTATGAAGGAAATATCTCCTTTGTTTCTTTCATGCTTGCCACCCATTAGTTTCATATAAGGTCTCATTTTTCTATTTTGACTGGCTTTGTTTTGGAAGAGACAGTGAGTGTCTGTCCCATTTCCCTTCTGTAGGACAAGCATGAATTTTAGAGAACAGCTTTGCTCTCCTGCTCTCCTCAGTCATTCCTCACAGAAGTTGTGCCCTACTTTGACAGCTCTTCTTCACCAGACCTTTTTCCAGCTCCATTATGTCCTTCTGGAGGCAGAGAAGCCAGAACTGCATGCACTGTTCCAGATACTACCAACACAGACTGTATTGTAGTATAATCATTTGTACCTTTTGTTCTCTGTTTCCTGCCAATGCCTAACATCTGATTTATTTTCTTCACTGCTTCTGCACATTGAGATGATGTCTCTATCAAAGTGCATATTGTATCGCAAAGATCTCATTCATAAGAGACAGTGGCAACAGACCTTGGGGCCCACCACAGAATAGGTAAGACTAGAATGGGGGGGGCTTAATGCATTATTTTACATTTATCTACACCAGATATCTTTTGCCTACTCAGTTATTTAATCTTGTCATGTCCTTCTGCGATCATGAAGAAGCCGTTGTCCTTAACACCCTACATAACTTACTATCATCAGTGCACCTTTGTCACCTCATTATTCACTCGTTTTTCCATATCATTTGTGAACATACTGTACAGCACAGGCCAGAACACAGATCCTGCAGAACTTCACTCATGACTTCCCTCCACCTTTCATTCCTCACTTTTTCTTTCCTATCTTTTAATCAGTTATTTAGTCATACGAGAGTTTTGATTTTCATTCCACAGCAGCTTAGTTTCTCTAGCAGGCACTGGTGAAGAAACCTTGCTGAAAACTTTTTGGATTTTCAAGGGCAAAACAGCTGAACCCTCCTGATCTGTAATCACTGAATATGTTAACCAAAATACAGAGCTATTTTTTAAAAACTGAGATCACTTCACATACAATTCCCCTTCCCATGATCAGCTCTGCTGTGTCTGCTATCTTCTGCTTAGCTGACACAAGACACTGATACTTATTCAGCTTTGGTAATATCTTCTTCTGCTAACCGAAATGGTATCACAATCTTGGCTGTTGTTTCAAGCTGTGACTTTTCTGCTCCAGAGATTGATTTTGTATAAGGCAATTGATAGCATGGTTGACCCAAGGCCGAGAAGTGTGCGGTTTTGTTGTTTG
>JBCJKH010013009.1:20740-36963 GCA_039877255.1 Loriculus beryllinus | reverse complement strand
GAGAGATTATTGCTCATGATTGCTGTTCATAAAGTTCATAGCAGGTCTCCTTTCTTCTCCAAAGAATGCTATTTTACCCCTCCCTTTTCTTCCAGATTGTTTTATTTCCTAGGAAACTCTGGAGCAATTTACATGCCTTTTGGGTCATGCAAGAAATTTTCTAGCCAGCTGAGCAACTGGATGGAAGTTAAGTGTTCTCCAGTTCAGGCAGATGGTCTTATTTAGCCGTCACATTTTAACTCTGTAGCTTACCAAAGATTCATAGTTCTCTTTAGAATTAGTGCTAATAACTTGAACTTCTACAGAATATTCCTGTTGAACTCCTGAAGCTCATCACAAACATGATTAAATTTAGCCCACATATGAACTCCAATGAATAGATCAGTATTCTTATCTTAAAGATGGAAAAGCTGGGACACGAGGAGTAAGGCTAGATGTCTAAATGAGATATCTGACATCAGGCAATTGAGTTCCTGTTCAGACATGCTGGTAACACCTTATGCATACGAATATCACGAAATTTTGTAAATGCTAATTCAGCTGTTATTGTTGCTGTTGTTACTGGCAGTATGTAACCATGAAGCAAGATAAACTGAAATGGCAAGTGGTAAAGCACAGGCTTGACAAAGTTTGAAATGAATTGGGTGTAGGTGAAACCATAAAAAGGTTGTAAGAGAGGTAAGCTTGCAAGGCTCCTGTGTGTTCAGAAATTAGGAGATGAGCCATCGAGATGTTGGCAGGACACTGAGACTAATATCACTAGGTTCAAAAGCTACCCAATGAAACCAGAAGCCTGTACACATTGAGCTGCATTGACTCTCTGCTATTGAGATGACAGTGAATAAGCATCTTGCTGGTGTGAAGACTGGAGTAGAGATCCCTGGTCTTGCTTTTTATCATAGCCCCCCTATTGCTATTAACACGAAACTCTGTTGGTAAACACAATGCCACTGTGGTAGTTAATGCAAATAGGAACGTATTTACTCAGGGAACAAGAATAGCACTGGATATCATCTTGCTAATCAGATGCAGAGTAAATTCCTTTCTGTATTCACTTAGCTTCACTATCAGCTATGGATATGATACATTGCACTTTCAAAGTTAAAGTGGTGCTCAAAGGGCATCCTCACATCAGAGGAAACACTAAACAATTGACAAATGAGAACCATAGTATTTTAGAAAGGGGGTGTCACCTTGAAGATTTAGGCCAAATTGTGATGGGAGAAAAAGAGTAAAAGGAATAGAAAATGCTGTAAAAAGACAGTGTAGATTTGCTAAAAATAGATTGTGTAAGACTGCATTTTAGATAAGACAGTATAATCTAGATGAAGGAAAATAACATAGTACTAAGATTCAATGAAGAATGTAATGGAATATTACAGAGTTATTATCATTCTTGTTAATCATTTGCTCAAAAATTGGGGAAATATCAAAAAAAAAGAGAGAGATTCATCTAAGTCCTTTCATAGCCTTCCGCTTTCTAAACTGCAATCTTATAATTTGGAAATAGCAGACAAGGAAAAGGATTTGGTGATCGCTGACTTTTAACATGCCAAATGATGTAGTCATGGAAGAGCAAAATAAGAACCTGGACTTAGTTATTCGTTTGCTTTTTGATAATAAATCAGCTGTACCTTGAGGTACTGGGTGGATGGTTCAACTAGTGTCTGAATGAGACAGAACACCTTTTTATTTCTTCTGAACATGCCAGTTAGTTGTTGGTTTCATCTGATATCTTCTGGGTATTATACAACAGTGATCATTCCTCATTTGCCTTTTCTACGCTACCTGTGATTTTGTAAATCCATCAAGTCCTTCCACAGTCATTTCTCACGTTATCAGTCTTTTGCATTACAACAGACTTCTGAGGTGATCTGAGATACTGGTAAGTAGAGAAAAGACATTTTGCACTGGAGATGTCAATATGCATCCTTCCTTGTGCAATTTGGGCTTGCACCTGCACACACACACACATGCTTTCACAATCTCTCTGAAATTTACTGACAATAGTATCAATTAGGCGTGTGTGGATCTGATATGGGGGGGGACTCATATTGTAGCAGAAAGTTATATGCAACTTGAATAAGGGATCCAGCAGTATATATATTTGCTTTTCGCTCTCTGGTCGATGAAGAGAGCTCATACAAACCTGTAGCTATGTGATCTGCTCTAAAGAAAACTGGAGTAAAAACTTACATTGGTTGCATCTGCAGCCAGGCTTGTTATTCTCAGCTCTATGAGATATGGAAGGTGGGACATTTTTCTTAACATTTTTCTTAACAACTAGTCATAGGTTCACTGCTGGAGGAGAAGATAACACCAAAGTCTGTCACAAATTATGGTGCTTCTAGTGTACATTTTTCTTTCGTGTTTTCTTCTCTTCACATGTGTATTTTCTTTAACTAGATTTCCCGTTCTTCCTTTGCTGTCTTTTCTAAACTACTTCTCTTTTCTGGCATTTTTCCAATATACTGTATATAGCTTTTAAAATCTTTTTATGAATCCTTTGATCTAAACTGTTGACTTTATTCTCTTACTCTTCTGGTTATGAAAGGACTGAGACAGTACATTCTTATCTGCAGAGATATTCTATCCTACCATCTTTAGCTGTAAAGATGGTAAGCTCATGACAAAAAAAAAAAGAAACAAAAAACAAAAAACAACAAAACACCAAGATCTACAAGATGTTTTGAAGATCAGCCAGGACACAGCAGCAGTCTATGCAAAATCTTTTCCTAATTCCATTCCAGAGTGAACACTCTTTCTTTCCTTAATAGTTCTTAATACCAGAAGAAGACAGAACATTTGGACAGTTCAGACAATGTCAGAATTTTAAGAGGGTGAGTTAGCTCAAGAGCCAAGATGAACATTGCAGTTTATACCACCTCGTCATTTTATTGAAGTTATCATTCAAATCTTGGCAGAGCCAACATCTGGAACAATATCCATTTTAATGTAACAAAATTATCACCATAAGGAATATGGCAGGATGATCAGCAGCTAGAGAGAAATCATTTCTGAGATGGATAGCTAAAATTTCTTGAGAATTCAGTCGGTTGAGAAATGTGATTGCTTATTTGGTCACATCAGTTAGATTACTGAAACAAATAGCGATTGAACGGTACGAGATGCAGATGTGATGAAAAATATTTTGAGCCATAATTTCATCCATCTAAATCCTGAACTGTTTCCAGAGACATTTTTTTCACCAAAATAACAGGACATTTCTTGTGAGGACAGAATGAATAAACCCAGAAAAATAAATCAACAGTCTGACACAAAAGTTTCTAAACTGAGGTTACTGTCTCTACATTTCATTTGCAAAATACAGGAAGGCTGTTAAGCATATAAAACTACATTTACTTTCATTTGGATTGGCAGAGCCGGACAGACAAGACAGCAAAGATACAAGAACAGGGCTCTGCATTCTAAAGTTACAGTGGGATCGAGGTTCAGATCTTGGCTTTCCCAGACATTTCCTCTTGTAACACTGGACAAACCACTTCATAGGCCTGGGCATCCATGTTTTATTTGTGAAGAACAAAGGCTGTTCATGCCATGCATTTTAGTGCTTAGTATGATGAGGCTCATACATGAGTTGTGGTCACTGATGAAAATATCGGTAATCAGGGATACTGAGAGTTTTGCCAATGCAGAAGTAATACAGGTAGAGAGCATATATAAATTAGACTGCAAAAGTGTACATAAGGATATTTTATAAGGGTATGGAGACTTTCAAGTGAACTCTGATCTGTTAGGTCTGCACATCTTTACTGATATCAGGCCCTAGCTGGCTCTGAATATGATGCTGACTTTCTGCTGTTATTTGGTTAAACCAGAAGAAAAGTGAGGCTCTTAGAGGTAATTAATAGTTTCAAGTAATAGTAACAGAAAGTAACTTTACCTGCTTTAGTTTTTAAGAGATTTTCCAGCATAAATCTTCTACTAATAATAATGTCTCATCATCACTAGCAAACCTTTTTAATAATGCGTAAGGAATGTGCATTAGCAGTTACCTACAGGAAAATTTCCCTGGTAGTGCTGAGGAGCTGATCCCCAGATCCAACTGAGAGAGGTCAAATTTGGGAAAAAAGATAGAAAAGAGTGATGCCAACATTAAACTGTTCACTACGGCTTTGATTGCCTCCATGAGACACTGTGATGGAGAGATAAAATGGACAATAAACATTTTAGGGCAGCTGGAGTATACCAGGTCTACCACAGGTGAAGGATTTAGTCTGCTACTCCAAAAATGATGTGGCTGCTAGAGAAGATATAAGGGTAGTTGTAA
Organism: Loriculus beryllinus; assembly: GCA_039877255.1. NCBI lineage: Eukaryota > Metazoa > Chordata > Aves > Psittaciformes > Psittacidae > Loriculus > Loriculus beryllinus. The sequence continues at coordinate 32,672 of JBCJKH010013009.1, read as the reverse complement.
GATATTGAATTTATTTAAACCTAGCTTACTTTATTTGCTAAGAGAAGAAAAGAGAGAGAGAGAGAGAGAAAGAGAAGCCAGAAAGAATAAGAGGTTAACACCATTATTATTCCAAGAAAAAGCACATTATTAACATGAAAGCCAGGCCAGTATTCTTTTGGAAGGCTTTCTCAGGGACCCTTAAGTATTGTTCACAAGTTAATATACTGCACTTAAAAACTCTACAGTTCCTACCAGACTTCAAATACTTAGCATGCAAAATAGTCACTTCATAGTTCAATGTCAATAACATATTCCCACTTCTTCCAAAAATAATCCTGTAACCTTGTTCCATTTCAGGCAAAACTCTTGCATAGAGCTTGTGCTTATTAAAAAATACTAATATTGAGCAAATTATGTATAAAGCTGCTTAGGATCATTTTCTATAAATAGAGCATTGCTTGTTAAGCAGTATTTCAGCGTCAAATTGCTGGTTTTAGAGCAGGAATTGGTAGATGAATTTCTGTGTAGATCAGACTGAACAGGTGCAGCACCTTTGTCATTAAGATCTGTAAAACTCCTAAATGAGCACAGTTCATTTACCTGTTGTATGTTCGTGATGCATAAGATTTCTTTGACTATTCATAAAATAACTGGTTCCTCCCTGGAAATGTTGATAGATACCAAATGTTTTGTACTTTTAGTACAAATACTCATTTGTCCTTAAATTCGTCTTAAAAATGTTTCTAATAATTCACATATTTAGAACCTATCAATCACCCCAGCCAAGGAGTAGAAATAGTATCATGTGAATTGGGTGACCAGTCTCACATCACTGAATAGTGAAAGCATAAATAACTGGACAACATAAGAAAATTGCTAGACTGCAGTTAGATGAAAAACTTTGCTGAATGCTGAGCAGGTCAGAAATCAACAATGAGCTAAAGAGAGAAGGTTGAGCTTAGAAGGCTGAACTTATTGGGTGTTATATTTGTGCTGATCATTTCCACCAGCTGTAGCAAGTACATTTTTGTAATGAGGCTGGTGCTGTCGTCTTTGCATTCTGCTCCCCACATTTGCCGAAGCCCAGGAGCCTCCCTCCTCTTAATTCCTTCTGTTGCTGGGGCTTCTAAACTGCTTTATATTTTTTATGATGTCATATTTACTTGCACAAAAAGGTACTACAAACCAATTTACAGTTTTTATTGCATCACTTTTTACAAGCCACCATTTTAAAAAGCCTTATAATATTTCCATTTTAAACCCTTATTTCAGGTTTTATATGTCCTGCCTACTTCTAATTACATTGGGCTGAAGACAGCAGTGTAAATGTTAACCCCACAGACTGATTTACAAGAAATGGTAGCTGTCTATTTATTTTAAAATATGAGGCATCAGAAAAGGGAGTGATTTTGCATAGTCTCTTTTATTACTACTAGGCTTTAATACACAAGAGAACACAAAAGCTCTGATTATTTATCTACCCTGTAATGGGAGATAAGTTAAGTGGAATTAATGGAACCACAGTATTAAGAAATAGAAAGAACAGGCTGAAATTTGTCAAGGGTTGCTTTTCTGCATTGTCCTTTACATGAGAACACAAGGAATTGCTTGGAGATGGTCAGAGCTAATATAGAGAATGAAAAAGAGTATTTTTTTCTTTATAATGTATATGATCAGTGACTGCTCTGGGGTTAATCAAGGCAAAACTTGTGGCTGAATTACAGATATGAGCTATTTATTTTGCGGTGTATTAGAAGCATCTATTGCATTACAGAGTATGAGCCATATCTTTGCCTAGTGAAAATTGATACCCTTGTGTTTTGTGAATGAAAAGCAGGACCTGCTGGTGCCTGGAAGAGTGAACATTGGTACGAGCTACCTGGAGACTAGAAAATAGCTGTCATTTGAGGTTTTGAATAATAAGCTTAACAGTGCCTTCTTTGCCTCACTGTTCACCTACTAAGTCACACCTCAGAGCAAAGGTTGAGACAGGGACTACCTGAGAGTGTGACCCCTACAGACCCATCAGATCCAATGGTCACCTCCAGCAAATGCATTGAGAGAGCTGGCCAGCTTGCTCACTATTGTCTTTGCAAGGTTGAGAACATCAGGGAATTAACACCCAAGTTGGGAAGTTACAGTCCAGGTGAGTAGAGAGGTAAAAAATTGGTTGAGTGGTGGGCGTGAGAGAACATGGCTGTTGGGTCATACCCCGTTTGGATGCCAATAACAGTGGGGTGCTGCAGGGAGGTGGACCTGGGACTTGTCCTGTTTAACATCTTTATCTATGACCTGGAAGAGGCAACAGAAGGCCCTCTGTGAGGTTTGCAGAGGACATCAAACTGTGGAGATCCATCCATAGGCAGGAGGGCAGGCTGGATGGACAGGCCAATGTGGCTCCTGTTTGTCATAAATGGGAACAAATCTGTGCTGCCTTATATAAGCAGAAGACATGATGTACAAATTTTTCTCAGTTTCCCCCAGTAGTCTTGTTTACAGTGCAGGTTTACTTGTTAGCTGTTGTATTCTGTTTAATTCCTCTTTGCAAGTGAACTACTGGGCACTGATGAGTGCCAAGGGCCAGGAAACATCACACAACTATCTTTATTGGAGATTTCAGTATATTACTGTTCTCCTTCCTGTCCCTCAGGCCCTGGTAAATCTCATAAATCCCTTTCAGATAGAAATGCCACTCTTCCCAATCTGTAACATGTTTTACAGCACGTATTTCCCTATAGCTGTCATAGTCTTTTGTTGACAGTCTTAAGGTACCAGTTCCTTGGCTGGTAAATGTCTTCCTTATGCTTAAATTTATTTACTTTGTTTTGTTTAGAGCAATGTGTGGGGATAATAAATTGGCTCACAAGTACCTGCCGCTGCTTCTTAGTTCTTTCTTCCATGCCAGTTCTTCATAATACTGCATCCTAGGGATGCCTGGAAGAAGCCGGCAGCATTTTTCCCACTTACACATTTCCTAGAAGATCTGCAAGCTGTCTGTTAAATTCACTCATTGGATATGCATCCACAAAAGGTGTTCCAATGCTTTAATAGATTTATTCCAGAATATGATAATAAGCAGTTGTTTCAAATGTGAGTTTTAAGGCTTGCAAAATGTAACTATGTACATGCATAAGATCAGAACATAAATCAGATCAGTAAAACAGCTTTGTAAATATTTATGAGCAAAAGGTTCTTTGTTTCACACTTACTCCTTCTGTGTCCTCATCTTAAATTTTCACTTGCTTTAGTTTATAGCTGGTAGTCTGGGCCGAGTACCTGACACTGCTAAATCACAACCTGTTTTTTCTGGTCTTGCGTGTATTACATTCCTAAATCTTCATCGATTGCAAATGAATGTATGATCTATAGAAAGAAACCTGTTTGCATGGGAGGCCAGATTCTGATTTCTGATGGCCATGTGTGAAGTTTCGCAGGCACCACATTGCTAAATAGCCTGGATTTGTCTTTGTGAGCTGCCGTCCCTGAGGTGACTGTGGGTGAGGCAGGACCCAAGTTCTCTGTTTAAGTTGGTATTTTGAAAGGAGCTGGTTATTCAGGAGGAAGAGCAAAAGGAGAGACATTAAATAGGTGGTTGAAAAGATGAAAGGTAAAGGTATGAAACAAAGGAGGTGTGAAAAGTCTGTGAAGGAGCAGTGGGAAAAGAATCAGAGCTACCAGGATACAGCACAGACAGTCTAATGGGAGCTACAAATATGAGTTATCATTTAATGCAAAACTCTGCTTTCCTGGCTCCTTCTCCCATGGCTGTGATCCTTGCCCCATGCACTCTGGCATTTCAGTGGTATAGAGTTAATTGATAATAACCAGAAACAAAATCTAAAAATAAACCTGATAATTTTCTAGTGTTTGTTTAACCAGATCCTTGAAGTTCCTGAGTGGTCAGTTTGGACTGAGATAAGCGCTATCGGTTTTCTCTTGTCTGCTGGCTCTCCAGCCTTTTTGAACTGCAGCTCACAAGGGGTCTGAACAGGTGGTACTTGTGGCAATTCAGAGTGGATTATTCTCATTGAGGAGCTGGTTTCTTGCTTCATGAGAGGCTTTGACAGATTAAGAGCTGTTGCTCATGAGATCCTGCCAGACATGCTTCCTATTGTGTTTCTGTATGTTCTCACTGAAGCTGCATGGGATCAGCAGAGAAGGGGGTTTGGGGTGTGAAAACAATTTCCGGATGTTTACACATCTTCATTTGAGATTTGTAAAGGCAGCCAGATACACTGCCATTTAGACAATTACTTGTATTTAATTGTGCTTGCATTTTCATTACTGAAAAATAATGGAGAAAGAGAACTAATTAATTTGCATGCAGACTTATTAGAAGATTCCTGTACAGTGTACAAATTTACATGGCTTAATGTCTTAGCGTGCATTTAAGCATATGCATGCACAGTTAAGTGTCTTTCTGACTGCAGTGGTACCATTCATTTGCAATTCCTCTAAAGTCCGATGATCACAGGTTTGGTGCAAACATAAAATACATTCTCCAAAGAGTAGATTTTGGGAAGCTTATTGGCTCTTCTTCTTGTAATTTTGACAAATTTTGTGGGTTTTTTAGACATTCCTCAAGCTTATTGCTAGTGTACTTGGGGAAATAAAATGCTCCTTCATCTCACACTTCCTACTGGCCAGTTCCAGGCAAGTCACATCCGCAGCTTTCTGCAGCCCCCAGATTGCTCTCCTGAGATGCTGTGCTCTCCATGTCCAGGAAGGTGGTGAGATCCAGGTGTTGTGGCCACCATGAAAGCATAATTTTAAGAGATCTTGAGAGGAGTTAATGATGGTACTGCTCTCTGTCTACTTCCTAGAAGAAAAAAAAAAAAGCATAGTTCTGTTTTTATTAACTCCAATGAGACTGATGGAAAACTTCTGCTTCTGTGAAATTAAGAATGGGAGTGTATCCTCACACTAGCAGATACCTTGTCTAGATGCACAAGCCAAGTTAGATGTTTCCTTGGGCATGCAGCATCAGCTCTTTCTGCAACAGGGAGCAGCAAGCAAACCTTCAGAAACGGTGGCATCTGTCCTACATACCTGCTTCCCCTGCAGTCCCTCTCCTTCATCTTGGAGGCTCCATGACTGGGTTCCATGCTGAAGCTTCTTCTTAAAATTGTACCTCTCCAGAGACCTGAGATTGTGAACAACCTCTGTTTGCAGCACTAAGTACACTAAATGCTATTGTATTATCCAACAGTAGCGAATTAAATAATCCCACCCCTGTCAGTTTCTAACAGAATAATGCTAAAGGCATTCCTCTGAGATGGAGAGTAATAGTTTGCTAATTCCCCTCAGTATTTCATGCTTCTCAGTAGTGCAGCTAATTTTCTCTGAGCAGCTTATTAACATTCACAGTAACTTTGCAGTCCCACCCTAATAGCTCTCTGCAGAGGCAGTGACTGTGAAGGTGAGAGCTGACAGTGACACATTTTTCATCCTTCTCTCTGCAGTCTGTATTATCCTGGTTTCCATCCACTGAGGGCTGTCCAGCTGATGAGAGTGGGCAAACTGCAGTACAGTCAAGACATGTTTCCTCAAGCGCTGGAGACCTTGAAGCAGGTCAGTGTTGTGAGCTGTTTTTTCTTTGTCCCCTTCCCTCACTTCCCCTGAACCTGCCATGTGTTGTGTGTCTCCCCCCACTTCGGCTCTGACTGTATCTCACTGCTTTTTCCATCAGTGGTGTTTCCCCAGACTGCAGCTGAGTGAGGTGATGGGTCACTGTTGCTCAGCCTTTCAGGCACTGACTTCCTCCAGTATCAGTCACTGCTAATTACAGCTTGATAGCTCAGAGGTGCCTGGATGACAAATTACTATTAGATCTGAAGAGATACAAATATCTTAGCGCCTCAAACTCTCCTTCTTACCATAGCAAAGCGAATCTGGGAGCACTGAAATTACAACAGGAGCAAAGCTGCAGATTCTGCCCTCCTTATTCCCTATCGAGGATCTGTGATTTCAGATTGGAGAACTTTGTCTTTAATGCCTGTATTTTATTGTGAGCCGCACTCAAATCGGCAGGCATGCTTCTTGATCCCTCCTATTCCTATATCATTCATCATCTTTCTCCTCTTTGATCTGTTTTTGCAGCTGGTGCTTTGGTAGTTACGTTTCAGCTTTAAGCCATCCCTCTTGTAGCTGAGCTTTTATATTAATTTCCTCCTACCTCAGGCTCTTATTTGTCCTGCCATTTTATTGCTGTTAGTATCATCTTAAATATATTGAAAAATCCCCTTCCATATGCAACATGTCCTCAGGATGTAGGCTCTCACTTGCTGCCCATCTTCAGCCCTTGTTCACTGCTAGGGTGTTTTTCCCCCTCCTGGAGGATGCGCTGCCTCCAGTTCCCCCCAGAGAGGTCTTACATTTATTCCCTTATATTATTGATTGGCCTGTGTTCAGCTTGGCCTGAAGACAGTACATACTGTGTGTGGTTCCCCTCTCATCTTTCAGCCTGCCTCCAATGCCTGACACAGCCTTTGCTGACATTTTTTTTGCTGGGTGCTGCAGAAATCCACCTGGCCCAGCTACTTGCCTGTTGCTGCTGGGCAGGAGCAGGTCCCAGTCAGTATTTCAAAGAGGTGCAGAAGTTGGCTTTATGTCCCCTTTGTCTAATGTCCATACAATATGAAGAGCTAATCTTTTTGGTAAAGAGTTAAAGCAGCTGCTTGGGATAGAAGGAGCTGGGTGTCTGCACTGGAGGTAGAGGGAGAAGTGGATTTTACTCCTGTCTGGATAGCCTATAAAGTTAGTATCAGTCATGACTGTCTAAGTAACTTAATATTTTGTACTTACTTTTTCAACCCCTGTATCTATTAGGTTTCAACTTCTGCTTAATTATTCAAGCTGAATAAATTATAATTTCCACCTGTTGAAATAATAAATATGATGTCAGTCTTACTAAGTCTTGGTGACTTAAACTTTCACTTCATATATTTAACTTATGTCCAATTCTGATCACTAAAAAGCAGATGGAAGAATAATCAATTCTATTTTCCACGCATTATTTGGAAGTAAGTCATATACCTGTGTCATGTGCAATGTAATCTGGTCTGCTATTTCCCCCATTATGTTTATAAACATTCAGACTTTCCTTTTTAGCAGGTGGAATGAGACCCCAGTTAGAGGAGCTTCTAGTTTTATTGATACTGCTGCAATATATCAACAAGTTTTCTTCTAATTGCATTTTTAATAGGAGACTACGTTAAATTAAAGTGGAGTGACCTCCCCTAGAGACATCTGAATACTGCTTATCAATGAAGGTGGAAGTTGTGATAGGGTTCTGTATTGTTTTTAGTGAAGAACTTGCCCATTACAAGCCAGATTGCTGCTGTATCATCCTTTGAGTACTGAGCAATGCCTAACACCAAAAACTTTTTTCAAGCTGTGATATCCTCTTTTGCTGAAAAGGAAGAATAACGTGCTGCTCACTATTCTATGTTGTACCTCAGTGCATCTCTAACTGTGGTTGAAAGCCATTAGTTGTCCACAAGGACTCTAATGTAAGTGCTCTACAGCTAAGATGCAGAACCATTTATAATTTAATCCTGTTGTGGTTTGGCTTATTTCAGCCTCCCCCTTTCACTTGCATTTGTGACACAGGGAGAGACTGAGCTCCCACTCTCTGGAAGCACAGCTGAGCAGATGAAAAACTTCTTGTCATCCTGTTTCTCCATACATCTTGTAAACACAGGACACAACATTTCTTTGGATGAGATAGGAAACTGATTCCCTTCATTGCTGCCTACACTGGAACAAATTAGAGCAAGATATAATTCCCAGTTTGTTGTGAGTAAAGGATGTGATTCCTAATATAATTCAGATAATGTCCTAGAGTTATATGAGAACACAGTTTGGCCCTTTGTGATTAGATGTGTCAACAGAGCATGCCACATGCTCAGAGCAGAAACTCCATTACCTTCTCTGCTTCATTACTCTTCTTAATACACTCTGACACTGAATAGCACCCTGTTGGAACCCTCGTCAGACTAATTTCATTGTGGCATTAAGGAGAAGGATGTGGAAGGTGCAGAGGAATTGAGATCTGAGTGAAATTCACCTCACATATAAATCACATTTAATCGGGCACAGACTCAGAGCTGCTGGGGATTGACAGCCTCTCTGCATCAGATGCACAGAGGCTGTCTGTTAAACCCAGCAGATCTTCGTATACAGCTCTGCAGCTGTAATCCTGTTCTCTGTTCCACCCGTCGTATACTATCACTATCCTATCACTGTCATATCATCCTTACTCTTAATGCCCTGTGGGTTTAGCTCTCTGCTCTGCATCCCCAAAGAAGGCTTAAATAATGTGGAGGGCTTTATGTTACCCATTAAAAAGAAATCATGCCCTGAAGTATATTAGGCCCTGCAGAATCTAATGTGACAGGTTTTGAAAATAGAAGTGTTGGAGAGAGGCAACACTCTACTTCTGGAATAAAACCTGAAGGTAGCCGTTGGTTTATTGTACAACCAATTTCCAAATTTATATACATGTGTTTATGAAAGATATAATGGTGGGAGGACAAACAGAATTATAGATCAGGAAAACCTTTGTCAGCAAGAGATGGGAGCTGTCTGACAAACCTAATTTAAATAACCTGGAATAACTGTAAAAAGTGGCAATAACAAAAGTTGCAATAGGCTGCCTTGTGAGAGAAAACCTTCTCAACTGGGAAGCAGCAGTCCTGTGGAGGTCAGGACAGGTCCGTGTCTCTGGAGCTCATGGGATCCCCTAGCAAGTGTCTGGATTTGTCCTGAGGTGCACTCATATAGCATAAACATTTGCTAGGTGTCACATGCTACCTTCAGTACATATTCAGTTGCTGTAAGCTCACCTGTTTTGGTTGCAGTAACCTGTGTGGAGCTGGACTCTATTTAGAAGGACAGTCAGGATGCAGTGGGGAAGGCTTGAATTCAAGGAGAAGACTTGATTTCTGAGCATTGCTTCCTCAGAGCGAGCTGATGAGTGCTGCAGTGTGTCTTGCTGCTGTTCTGTCTTCTGGACTGTGCTGGTGGTGGCTGCCCGAACCCGCTGCTGCCCTTTCCTGAGCAAGGCAGTGGTGCCCAGCCATTGAGCGATGGCTGTTGGGGACAGGGGATGGCAGGCAGGAGGATGTGCACACGTGTGACACTGGCCAGTTTCCCCTGCGGACCCTGCACTTGCTGGCACGGTTGCAGGAGCACTTTTGCCCTCCAACAAGCTGATGGCCCTGTTTTATGAAGGCCTGCAACAGGTACAATATCATCTCCTTTTTGCTGTAATCTCTGGTGTGGAGGCAAAAGGCACGGAAATTGAGGTAAAATCCCTCCCAGGTTTCAGAGCAACGCTGAAGAAATCCTGTTTCTCTGGGTGTTTGCTTCAAATGCCCAATTGTTTACCAGCTGTGGGTGATAGTAATTGTGATATTTTTTGTTTTCCTATGCCTGCTTTAACAAGTGTCCCCTTCAGTCAAGAGAGATGGAAAACGAGATGGAAAACCACAGATACTCCTTCTGAAATGCGAGCCTTCATTTCATGCTGTTTTGGTGTGTGGCCATTTGCTTTCTGCTTTCCTTGTGATGGAGTAGAGCCGTCCTGCATCTGATCACAGTTTCCTGCAGCTGTGGTGGTGGGCATTCCCACCCATCCCCATGCAAATCAGGCATAAACGACTGTGCTGCATTTCATTTGCATTCATAGATCAACAGCCATACCACTAATCTAATGGGCTTTACATTCTTCAGGGAGACAGGATGTGGTTTACGACATTGTGGCCTGTGTTGCTGTCTTGTGATTACTATAGTTTTTCATAATTAGTTTTGCTCTTTTTGCTGAGAGGAAGACCACACAGACCACAAGACTGCTCAGCCTCAACTCTGCTGCTTAGCTGTGCAATTTAGGAGAGCAGGGGAGTGTTTAGAGAGCCTGCATGTTCCTGCTTCTGCCCAGTAAAACACTTCCTTGTTTTTGAAGTGAATTATCCCCAGTTTTGCACCAAACTTTGCAAAACCAGCTTCATAACTTGATGCCAGTTTATATTGGGAATTACAGAAGTCATTGTTATAACTTCTGTGCAGCTGGTTTTGACTCCTACTTCAGTGTGTGAGACATGATTTTCTCCCTGAGGAAACAAAAGGATAAAGACTGTGTGCATTTATCTACCATCCTGAGAAAAGAAAGGAAATGGAAAGGAAATGTTGCAGGTGACACAAGTCAGCAGTAGTAACATTATCCCAAAATTAGGTGTGATATTAAGGATTTTTTCTCCTTTTATCAGAAGCATATCCATATGGACATCTCTGGCTGTTCATCAGGGTGATGCAGGTCCAGGTTCATCACTAAATGCCTGACCTCTGTCCCATAGGTAGGCTGAAGATAAAGATCAACTGCCCCGGGACTCTGACTCGCATGTATCCAGATGAACAGCTCTTAGCATACATCATTCACAATAAATCCATCAGCCTTCTTGGCCAGGGCATGCAAAAAGGCTGTGCACCAAGTGTGTCTGTATCCATGGGCAATTCACCTTGCCACTTTGCTCTAGGGTGATCCTACTCCTTCCTAGTTAGAATGGGTGCAGCTGTGTGTTGCTGCACTGCAACATGCACAGGATCCCTCCTCAAACTATCCTGGTCTGCACCATCCAGGGATTCCTACACCATGCAAGTGTTATTCAACTACTTATTAAAAAAACCCAAGCCCTCTTGTACTGCTTAATACCTCACACTCCACTATGTTGAAATGCTTCTATGATCTATTCTTTACAAAATTTCTCCAGCATGTTAAATTAGGAAAAGCAGAACACTAAGAACAATTTAGGTAATCTTTTAAAGAAGTGTAATTATGACAGTTGTAAAAGTTTTGCAAAAAAAACATGACCAGCTTTGTATTTCTACTAAAATAGAAATACACAAAAATTAAGGTTTCCTAATTTTTTAGGCATTTCTAATGGCGATGAAAGTGTTAGTTTGAGTATTTTATCCTTTAGTAGTAGTGCATTGTGGGAGCTCAGAACATATTTGACTCCTTTCAGAGCTCCATGCACACTCTGATTTGTTTTGACTGCCATTTCAACTTGTTCTTTCAGTCTTTTGCTACCTCCCTCGTCTTTTTAAGAATTAGCTAATTTGAAGCAAAATAAACTGTGTTAGATTTTCCGTATGCCTGCCAGTCTCTAGAGTGTGGAAGCTTTCATTTGTTTGAGCAAGGAAGGTATTTATTTTTATTTTTGTCTTTCCAACTCAAATAAGCCCTTGCCTCAACTTTTATTTCCAAAAAGATCCTTTTTCTGCAGTCCAAAGCTGATTTAGCTGAATTTTGTCAGCTGACTGGACCAGGAACTCCTTGAAAACCAGGCTGCATTTTGTTATTGACAGTTACTCAGTTTGGAATGAGGAAAATCTCTGATGTCTTTTCTCCTACCAGTACAGTGCTAGCTCCCTTGTTTGGTGGGTTTGGTTTTTTTTTTTTCAGAAGTGGCAAATCCATTTCCATCTGGTACTTCTCTTTTTGCAGGAGGAATTTAATAGAAGGAAGAAACAGAAATGTCGTATGAAAAGTGATGATCTAAACACAAACTAGGCAAAGAGCATTTCAGACATACCTGTGGCAGGGAATCAGCAAGCATAAATTGGCCTAGCAATAGAAAATGACACACAGAGAAAATAATCTCTGGGAAAAGTAGCAAAGACCCATTCCCCTGCATGCCTTTTATAGTGTAAGTATTAGGGTACTCATTCGTTTGATGCTATGCATCGTTTCTCCTGATACAGTTAAAGCACTTTATTCCACTGGTTAAGCATTAATGCATTTCTATTTACAGGACTTCGAGGCTATTAACATGATGGACTTCACAGTTATCTTCTAAATAATGTATCAAAACCTTGGGTGCTGTAGTTGACCGATCTTAAAATGGCCTTTGTGCCTCAGTGCAAAATATCTTCCTTTACTATTCCAGAC
>JBCJKH010013005.1:2008-14842 GCA_039877255.1 Loriculus beryllinus | reverse complement strand
CTCTTCATTAGGGACTGTAGTGACAGGACAAGGGGTAACGGGTTAAAACTTAAACAGGGAAGGTTTAGATTGGATATAAGGAAGACATTCTTTCCTGTTAGGGTGTGAGGCACTGGAATGGGTTGCCCAGGGAGGTTGTGAGTGCTCCGTTCGTGGCTGTGTTCAAGGCCAGGTTGGACAGAGCCTTGGGTGGCATGGTTTAGTGTGAAGTGTCCCTGCTTATGGCAGGGGGGTTGGAACCAGATGATCTTAAGGTCCTTTCCAACCCTAACTATTCTATGATTCTGTTTTTCATGAGGAGATGTTCTAGTGTCCTGAGTTGAGAAGTCAGAAGTGTACAGATTTCCTCTTTTCTGAGCTACATGGTAAAGGAGTCACCCGTATCACTCTGGAGTGACTTGTTTTAGAAGAGCTTACTCTTGTGGTGGGTGTGGGCTTCTGCTGGCTCTTTGCATGCGTTTAATCTTTGTATCTCTCCATATGATTCCTATTAATAGCACTAATACTATCCGGCATTTCACGCTTCCTGTGATTTCATAGTAAACTGACAATTAGCTATGTTGGCTTCTGCTGGGAAGCATGATGCTGGAGAGCATGCACACTGGGGAAGGAAAATGAAACTGGTCAACAAACTGTGTGTGGCTGCTGTCGCGCACTCCTTGCGCGCCGCAGGCACCGTTACCGCTGCTCTGGTGTGTGGAGCTCTGCCCGTGGGGCTACATCCCAGCAGTAGTTTGACTTTGGAAAGTGATGTTTGAGTGAATACCAAAGCAAAGCTGTAAAGGGGAAAACAAAACATCTTTTTGCCTATAAACTGTTCTATGGAGCATGTTTCCTACTGATATTTCACTGTTGCATGAGTAGAAATATCTCTGTGATCTCTTCTGTTGTGAAGCTCACGTACAAAGCACAGAACCTGTTAATGGTGCACTTAAATTAATAGAAGGAATAAAAAAAATTGGTCTGAGTGTTTAGCTTTGTGAGTTTTTCTTCATAGTTCATGAATTACCATGTGAAAACAGCAAGGCACACACTGCTAGTTGTTGTTTTCACTTTCTGCAATCTTGTTAGCATTGTTTTTGAGGAATATTTTAATAGATTGAACCCCATGCACTTTGCTTTGAGTAATTGAGACTTCCTAACTCATATTTTTCTTTTCCAGCTTGTACTTCCAGAATACCTCATCCATGCATTCTTCTGTGTTATGTTTCTCTGTGCAGCAGAGTGGCTTACGCTGGGTCTCAATATGCCTTTGCTGGCTTATCATGTTTGGAGGTAATATTGAAGAGTCTGGCATCTGTACTCATGTTAACTGTTATTCATTCTCCTGTCACAGTGCTTCCTGTTAAGTGTTCTTTTTCTTTGGCAAATAAAGATGCTTTCTGGTAGGGCATTGAGGAGGTTTGTGTCACGGCTATAAGAACAATCACTTTGCTTTCTCTGTTGTCACTTTTGGGTTTTACTCTCTCGTGCTGTGCAAGAATGCAGTTGTGTTGAGGGTGCGTTGGAGGTAGCTGATGTCTCAGAGGGATACACTGCTGCAGGTTCACACTGTGGCTTGCTGGCAGCAGCTGCAATCAGGTTTTCCTCCTGCCACAGAGATGTGGGCTCCGCCTCTCCCTGTGCTGGTATTAGGCCCGTGCAGGGAGCTGCAGGAGGGAGCTGGTCTGGGTGACTTGTAACCCAGCCAAACAGCTTCCACTGCACAGCTCTGTCTGTGCCAGTCCTGGTAAGAGGAGGGGTGGAGGCAGGACTGTTCTTTTTGCTAGCAGCCTGTGTTAAACTACATTTTCAGGCTCATCATGTACTGGTCCATGTGAGTATTCCTTCAGCATGGCAGCCAGCATGTGCTCTTTAATGAGGACAGGCTGTTGGTTACACGGGGTTGTATGCTGGTCTCTTCTGCAGCTTCTCCAATGCTTTTATAAGGAATCCTGTTTTTCATTTGTTTCTAAATTTGTCCTACTTTCTTTTGGTGTACCAGAGCTCAGCATGATTTAAGGCTGAGGTGAGCTGTCATGGGGAGGGGAGCCTGTGAAAGCTCTTCCGTAGGCAGGTTCAGTTGGGAGCTTTGTATCGCTCTTGCAGTTTGCCATCTCCTATGTGGAGCTGATGGGCTTTTCTGAGGGGTGTGATTCCTTGTCCTGGTTCTGCTGTAACTTGGGGAGGGGGCCGGGAGTGGGGTGGAACCGGTGCTTCCCATCACCCCAAAACTAACTGTGCATCGCTTTCAGATACATGAGTAGACCTGTGATGAGTGGCCCTGGTCTGTACGATCCTACAACCATCATGAATGCGGATATATTAGCCTATTGCCAGAAAGAAGGATGGTGCAAATTAGCATTCTACCTTCTATCATTTTTTTACTACTTATATGGGTAAGTTTTGTTTTTCCTCTGTCTCCCATCTGATTTTAAATCTGACATTTTGTCTTGTTGCACAAGAGAGATGTTGCCTATAGGAACATATATAGTGCCAAATTTCCTGAAAAAGAATCCACAATCACCATTTATTATGTTTCAAAATGTAAGTCTTAACGTGGCCAGAATTACTGTTTTGAATATGTATACCGTGACTGTAGGCTGGAAAGCGCCAAGCTTTTCTTCTCTTAGCATAATGTAATACCCCGTTTTCACTCAGAATATTTATAGAATAAGTAGTTATATTGATGTAAATATGATCTTTGTTGAAGTCAAAGGTAGAAGAGTCCTTCTGAGTGTTAACGGGGTGGGAGGCACAAAAGCCAGTGCTGCTGCTTGGTTCTTCCTCCCAGTTCTTCCTTTGAGCCAAAGCCAGCTTGTTGCTAGGGTGGTGAGACGTAGAAGCAGCGTTCAGCCCTTCCTCTGGGCATGCTGGGCTTCTTACAACACGGCTGCAACAGTTGAGGCTTTTGGCACATCAGCGTTGTGATTATACATGCTCCCTGTTAGCGTGTCCCTTGCTCTAGTGACAGTTGGCTGTTGCATTGGCTTGTGTTGTAATTTATAATGCCCCTCTGATGTTTTGTGTAAAGCCTCCAGGCACAATCCCAGTACCTCTCACAGGTCTGTGCCTTAGAATATAGGATACCTATGTAGAATTAAATGTATAATACTAATGAAAATGATGCATTGTAAT
Organism: Loriculus beryllinus; assembly: GCA_039877255.1. Taxonomy (NCBI): domain Eukaryota; kingdom Metazoa; phylum Chordata; class Aves; order Psittaciformes; family Psittacidae; genus Loriculus; species Loriculus beryllinus. Next base: position 11,725 of record JBCJKH010013005.1, on the reverse strand, counting down.
ATTTTTATTTTATTTTCCAGCATGATTTATGTTCTGGTGAGCTCTTAAGAAGGCATTCAGCAAGCTTTCTTCCAGTTAAGTGCATGCAAAAGCCACAAAACATGGATTCTTTACAACGAGAACCTCGTACCAAGATTAAACACGGAATCTGGTGATTGCATTTGCGTTAGAAAACAATGACCCCTCTTTTTAAAATATTTCCACATTTTATACTTGTGGAAAGACTGTTTTCTTATATTTTACTGGGGCACTGAAATGAATGACTTATGTGTAAATTAATACAAAGATTACTGAGTTTGAAAAGTTTTGACTTTGCACTCCAGAAGTAACAGCCCTAATCTCCACGTAGGTATTGGACTAGCCTTAGCACACCTGAGGGTCTCCTTTAGGCTGGGCTTTATAGTGGCTCATCTGGACTTGCATATCCCACTCTAAATGTAAATCAGTTGTAGGTGCCGAGGGCTTGGGAAGGACTGGAAGTGCTGTCTGTGCTTTACCTGTAGGTGGCGTCGGTCTTAGGAGATCAATTCATGGACGCAATTCCTAAAGTAAGAGTTCTATTTTGGTTTATTTTGTTTGGTTTTTTTTCCTGTCTGGTTAATTTTCCCTGTATATGCATGGTTCAGAGAGTTCTGTATTTTCTCCAAATGTTAACCTTGCTTTAATCTCGAATATCTGTCATTGTGATAGAAGTTGAATTGTCCACAAAGGAATGAATTTAAATGATGACGGTTGTTTTTGTTAATGTGTATGCTGTCTTATTAACAAATGGACAAATCTGCAACATTTATTGAGTCCAGTGATGAAAATACTCGAGTTACTCTTTGAGTAACTTTTCATTGTGGTTTAAACCCAGCCAGTAACTCAGCACCAGGCAGCTGCTCTCTCGCTCCACCTTTCTGCCTCCCCTGAGCAGGATGGGGAGAAGAATCAAAAGAGTGTAACCCCCACGGGTTGAGATAAGAACAATCCAATAACTAAAATAAAAAAGTGATACTAGAAAATAGTGAATAGAAAGAATGCCAACAATAACAGTAATAGAAAAGAAATGACAGCTCAGAAAACACAAGTGATGCACAATCCAAGTGCTCAGCCTGACCCAAGCAATGATCTATCATTTCTGGGTGACTCCCCCCAGTCTATATACTGGGCACGACGTGCTGTGGTATGGAATACCCCTTTGGCTACTTTGGACAGGTGTCCTGTCTCTGGTCTCTCCTGGCTTCTTGTTCCACTCCTCAGTGGCAGAGCATGAGACTGAGAAGTCCTTGATTGGGGTTAAATGCTAAGCAACAATTGAAACATCAGTGTGTTGTCAGCATTGTTCTCAGACTAAAGCCCAAACACAGCACTGCACCAGCTACTAGGAAGAAAATGAACTGTTATAGCTGAAACCAAGACACTTGTGAAATTTCTCTTGAATAATACTAGACCTTTTCAAAGCAGAAAGTGGGATTGTGAAGCTGCCCTGCTGTTCCTTAGTGCAATAAATAATGATCATTATAAAATGATTCTCAAATTCAGAAACACTTATTTTTACCTGGTGCCTTGGTTTGTTTTTGAGCAGAACAGCCACTTGCAGTGTTCACCTCTTAGTTTTATGATGGATAATTACATACCTTTTAAAAAACAGAACACTGAATCAAGTTATGCCTGGAAAAGGGAAGCTCTGCTTTCCTGCTTTTATTTCTCCTGAGTCTGCAGATAAATGGTAGATGGGGTGGGGGTAAAGATGTTTCAGATAAACTGATAGTACTGCATTGTAAATTGCGACTGCGAACGGCCAAATTTAGGAGTAATAATTAGGAATGTTTCGTTTACCTGTGCTGGAGAATAATGAATAGGTGCCTAGTTTTAGTAAAACTTTTTTTGTATAAACTGTGTATTTGTTCACTTTGGGTGTCTTGGGTGTTGGATGCAGTAAGAGCTGTACAATGGCTGCACTGGCTCCAGCCAGAAATTTGGATACTCCAATACTGGTGTGTGGGACAGCAGCAATGGCAGAGGGAAAATAATATGAGACAGGGCAGGTACTGAGTATCTCAGCCTGAGCAGTGAGAGAATGTATTTGGATATGTTACAGATGTCCTGAGCTATAGGTTGAGCATCTTCAACAGCCCTTGAACAGCTTTTCTTCTGTTAATTCAGTTGCTTTTTGAGCACTTTTGTAACCCACTATGGAAGATCCCTGACAGGCAGTGAGTTCTTCAGTGGAATTACTCTGTATGTAAAAAGTACCTGCTTAAAAGTTCTGCTGCGCTTCATCTGGTGCCCCATAGCTCTTTTTTTTTTTTTAAAACATACTGAAAATTTCCCTCTTGCCACCTTATTTATGCTGGGCATGATTGAATACACCTTCATCACATCACCTGTCCAAGCGGAAAAGCCCGTTTAACCTCTTCTCTATTGGAAGTCCTTCTTCAGCTTTGTTAACTGTCCTTTCTTCTCTGCAGATTTTCCATTTCTAAGCTGTTGTCATCCCACAAAGCGTGGCTGTCCAGGGAATTGCAATGCAACTTCCTGCTTGCTGCTTCTGAATTCCTCTCCTCTTACTATAACGTACTGGGGGTATGAGAATTCAAGCTGTGATAACTGCAAATTCTCATTCTTAAGTAATAATAGACACCTGGCACCTTATTACTACATATATAAAATTGGTTTTCTCACATGTGTTTCCTGGTTGCATTTATTGACACTTCCCTTCCCACATCATCCCTGCTCAAGCATTGTGTGACAATGTGTAATTTTATTGTCATGACTGTCCCAAAACATTTGTGCCAGTCACAGGCGTTAATGCCAGGGCTGGTTTTCTGTGCCTCCTCAACTCCCATTCCCAAATCCTTTTCTATCAGTCCTTAGTTGATGAGGGTTTTATTCCTTATGAATTATTATTCTGAGCTTTCAGCAGGAGAATTTTTGAAAGGCTTTTTGGAAGCCTGGAAATATTGTTCCTGCTGGATCACTTCTATTCTGGTGCTTTAGCTCCTTCAGAGACTGCTCTAATGCAGCAGCAAAGCTCATTAATCCCTTCTTATGTTCAGATCTTTATTAATCTGTTAAAGAAATGAGACTGATTGGCTCACAAACCCTCAGCTGCCTCATTCCCTTGGTACTGGGCTGATGTAAGGCAAGTTATGCTCCAGAGTAAGACATTTAAGATGTACTGCATCCAGCTCATAGCTTCTTCTGAACCCCCCCTCCAGCTGGGGAGGCTTTGTGCAGGAATATTTAACCAAGTGCTTGCAACATGTGTACTGTCTCAGCAGTGACTGGCTTCCCACATCTAATGTAAAAGCAGCTCTGAGTATTCCTGAACAAGGGAATTCAAGAGGTGGGAATGGCGCAGTGGTTTGGCAGCACAATTGTGCTGGTGAACCTGAAATCACCATTAACCCCATGAGCAAAATGCTCATTTGGAGCCTGCCCTGCTCTGCCCACTATGGTTCAACACGTAACTGAGGAATTTAGTCTCAGTTCAAAGGTCTTTGAAGTGTCAAAACATCACAGGGAAAGGTCAGAAATGAGTTGAGAGTTAAAAAGTCCTATGAGAACTCAGCATGATGGTGGGGTCCTTAGAAAACAGTCTTGAAACTGGTTTCTGTACACTTTAAAAATAGTGTCAACCAGCACCCTACAGCTGCTGGGTGATATGAACGTGGTCATCTGTACCTGGTGCTTCACCTGTGAAAGCCACTGGTACCTGTGGAGACCCACATGTGCTGTGCAGCCAGAGTACAAGCTGGTTTGTGTCCAAACTGCAGACCTGATGATAATTGATCTTTGGAGCTCCAGGAGGTGAAAGATATGAAGAAACTAAAGAACATTTCTCTCCTTGTAAGTTTCCTGCTGAGCTGTCTTAAAACACCAACTGATACTTACTGTATGAAAACCATCAGTTGCAAGGATCAGTCACTGAGGAAGGAACACAGGCACTTTTTCAGTGTTGCTGTTTGTGTGCTGGGAGCAATGTTGGGAAAGGAACAATGCACGTTTGCAGCAAAGTATTTTCTGTAAGTGATTCCACGCTGTGAAAACTGTAAGAGTTCCTGCTGTCTGCTTTAGGGGTGGAGAAGGGAATGGCAGTAAAGGCTAATTAAATACTATCCATAGAAATCGCCTTTAAGCGTGTGTTCAAGTGTCTGGGTTCAAACAATGCATTAATGGAGAGTGGTGAATTTTAAAACTCACAAAGCTGCAAGATCAAGTCACAGCCACCGGTGCTGTGTCAAGAGTCTCATGGCGCAACTTCTGACTTGGAGTTACCAAAACTTCATCAAAATGACCTGTGAATGCTTGAGTTGCTGTGGCTATAGGGAAGTGCTGGCTGCAGGTTTGGGGAGCACAGGAAGGTGCTGGTGTGCGGCAGATAACCAGCAGGTTTCCTGAAGCACTCAGCAGGGAAAAGCGCACTTAGAATTAACTGCAGGGAAACAGGAGACAGGAGGACAGTTGGAATGCTGACACACCACTGACAGCAGCCACACAGTGACTTCAGCCCATGGGCAACAGTTCCTTGACATCATTCGTTTGTCTAATAGTGGAAGACACAGTGTGTTTCCTGGAGCCAAAACTTGCCTCATAGGGTGTCGCAGGATACCCAGGCACTGAAACAGATGCTTGTCACTTCCTCAGGTTGGAACACAACTAATTTAGATGTTTTCTTCAGGAGCCTGTTCATCTTCCCTGGTCTTTACAAGTGGAGATAGTTAAAGGGAAGGGATGTGGACCATTACAGGAATCTGTCAGGCTCTCTTCAGCCTACAGCTGTTTATTTACTTTCTCTAGCATTAGTATGCAGAAATGCTGTACCAGAAACTCACACAGCTACAGGGCAGCAGCTCTTCCTACCACATTAATGTAAAACTCCACCTGCTTAGTTTGTCACAGATCTTCAGTACAAAACCTCCTTTGGGAATGAGGGATCTCATTCCTAAGTAGCACTGAACAAAGAGCAGAACTGTAATGTTTCAGAATGAGCTCTTACTAGTTGAGAGGAGCAAGCACTCCAGCAGGAAACTTTTCATACCTGACTTTCATTTGGTTTAAAGCTAGAGCCAAGGGATTTTTCTTAAACAGCCCCAGTGTAATTTTTATCTAGCTACATTATCCCAGCATGACACTTTTACAAAGGCAGCAGAGTTACCCTTCACTTCCCCTCCTTTTCCCTCCCAGACACACTGCAGTAAAAGCCAGCCTATCGGAACCAGAAGTCTGCACTTAGCTGTGAGGAGTTACAGGCTATTCTGTTTCCTCACAGATCCTACCTTCACATCCAATTGCTTGTCCCAGTTCTCACAGTATGTGAAGTGGAGATGAAGTCAAACTGAAATGTAGCTGCTACTTTGCCAGCCTAGCCTCTCTTCTGCTTGGAAAGTACACCCTTTCGAAGCAGCCCTTTGGACCTCAATATGAAAACATCAGCATACCTGTTCAATGGCAGCAGATGTGTGTGGTTGGTACAAAGTGATGTTAAAAGTGAAGACATTGTGCAAAAGTCATTATAATATTACAAAGAAGTGCATGAGATGAGGCATGTAGGCCACCAGCAGAACAGCAATGAACACAAGTACACTTCCATGTGTTTTTAAGGCCATGCATATTAAAAACTACCAGATAGAGGAAGATGCTGAATACCCTGTAGGATTTTCTTCCCCCACACCCCAAAGCTTTACACAGATACTTGGAAGCAAGCAGCTGTATCATACATGCAGTACCAATGAGGAGACTGTAAAGGTCAGGAGCGAGGTGTCTTGCCCAAGTGTCTGCCTGCTGCAGCCATGTAGACACAAAGACACACCATACTGGTACTAGTTACCGCGACACCGATCTCGGTGTTGTATTCTTTGTCGCCAGGTGTGCAGCCAGGTTCTCTCGGAAGTCATGGAGGTAATTGTATTGCTGAAAAAGCACAACCAGATTTGCAGTGAGTGCTCAGAAGAGGCAGTACCCATCTTAAAAAGCTGTTTGATATCCCAGGATAAAACCTGCACATTTATTTGTTCTTCTTGTGCTGATGCCAAATACTCTGTGATTTTTCACCATCAGACAGAAGTCACATGGATCTTGGCTTGAATCCTGTGGTTCCTCATAAAGGCCACACATAAGCTCAAGGTAACACAAACCATGGGCCTCACAGGTGGGAGTTTCATGTCAGAATCCAAAGCTGCTTTAATTGGGTCATCAAGAATATTAGTCTTTCCATAATGAGCCCTTGATGTGGAACATAGGTAAGTACCATGTACAACAGTTTGTAGTAAGAGTTCTTAGGTCAACTCATACATCATATGCTCAAAAAAGTTATGAGTTCAAAGTGAAATAAAACCACTGCTCAGCAGAAGCTGAAGGACAGATCACCCAACCCAAGTGTCTGTGACAGTTTCTCTTCAGTTAAGGACACAAGCTGCTCCCCACCTGACTCTTGGGTTGTGGAAAAGTGGTTTTCAATGAGTAGTTTAAACAAGACCTGCCTTTCAGAAAGGCTAAGAGAGACAGTCTTTAGGCAACTCTTTGTCTTCAGAAACTACTATCTTGTAAACTCTTAAAACGTCAGATCCTCTTTCCTGTACACAGAACTGTGTCAAGAGCACTACCTCTAGGACCCCTATCAACAGAAAATGCATAGAGTAGCTGAAAATCCCACCAAAAGTAGTAAACCCCATTATGCTCAGTAACTTAGGCCTCTGTCCATGTAGGTTTCATCACTAATGGTAGGGATACTTCTTAAAAAACTGTCAGCAGGTTGATGTGATAGCTACAGGAAATGAACATGGCTGGGTCAGGAGAGTGGAACAAAACCAAGGCAGAAATATCAAGCAGGTGTCCAAGTTCTGAGTAGAATGTGAGCAACAGAGAAAGAGAGAATAGTTGAGTTATGAGCAGGGATAAGAAAGCAGAAACTGACTAATGATGAAGAGCAGACAGGCAGAACAGCTGGTGAATTCAGCAGAGGCAGAAGAAGACAGAATCAGCACAGAAGCAGAAAGCTAGAAGTAGCTGAACCCTGGGGAGCAGCAGGGGCACCAGCTCAGGAGTCTTTCAGACAGACAGAGGGATCCCTTTGTGAAGTGGAGGTCTGTGCAAGTTCTCCACTCTCATTTCAGCACAGGCATTGCCTGCTCTAGCTTCATTACCTTGATGGTCTGTATCCCCCCAGATCCTCTCAGGTTTCTAAGGCTGTCAATCACTTGCTGAGGTGCCAGAGCATCCGAAAGCTGAAGCAGGAGACATGCAGCTACTGTAAGAGAAAAGTACAGACACACACATGCTGCTGAGCACCTCCCACTGTGCACTGCACAACTTCTGCATGGTTTGGTCCATGAAAACCACTCCAACAAAACTCAACCTTGTCACAACAGGGTCACAGACCTGTTGGATCTTTTGCTGAATGCTGTTTCTTGACACTGGCCTTGTTCACCTGCTGCTCCTGCCTAAGCTCACAGGAAACTGGTAAAAACCCTCTCACTGTTTCCCCCCTGCTTTTCCAGCAGCATTTGGGATGCAGATTCTAAGCTCTTCAAGAATCACAGTACACACAGTTAATTCCCATTTGTGTCTTCTGATCACATTTGCTGTGATGAATGATCCTGAAAGCTTTAGGGGAAATATTGCACTGAGGAAAGATGCAGAGGAATAGGGTCATCTCCTTTTCTTGAGGAAATGTTCAGGGAAAAGTGCAATCTCATCAGTCAGAGAAAAGTAAAATTTGCAGTGAAAATGGAGAGTCAGAAAATATGAGAGAACTTTCTGTCAGCCTCACTGAAAGACTGACCCTGCCTTACCCTCCTCACCTCCAAACTCAGGTCTATAGCATGAAATACTTACGTCCCTCATCCCAAAGGGTTTCTATACAGGCAGCTAATGTTACTGCCATTTAATAGTACCTTTCACAAAAAAATGAGCCCAAATACGTTAACTAGCCTGCTACCTGTAATGTAGTTTGCAGTATAACCACAGGTAGGGTTTGCAGTGTAACCACAGGTAAGCTTCAAGCAGAATTTGGCTACTTTAGACAGAGCTGTCTCACAAGAATGAGTTTGTCAGATGGGTTAGTCAGGCATTGAGGTGAAAACAACTGCTTACTGAGACATGAGCGTCCAAGGCCACTGTAACAGCTGAAAGAGAAGAAAACATTTGGTTGTAACAAGTAGTACACTGCAACACCCAGAGCCCCCATTAATACATAAATTCATAGATAATTCTTGTCTCAATATAATCAAGAGGAGCAGTGGTGCAAGGAAGTCAGAAATACCTACAAGACTATCTCCATTTACTCTTCAGACCTTCCTTAAGTAGCATTTTTCTAGAGAAACCATGGTTTTAACATTCCTCTTTGTTGATGGGGATAGTCTCAATGGCACAGGAGGCCACAAAACAGCGTGAAGATGGACACCCTCAATTTTCTTTCATTTCTACTCCACATTAAAGCTTGGATGATATCTGTGAGCAGGGTTCTGCATCAGCAGGGAGCCCAAACACTCCATTGACATATGTGTGAGAGCTGTCAGCAGGGTCATGCACAGAACTTGGAAAGCTCTTCCCCTCTACCCTGAGTTCAGCTATAGATGTCCAAAGAAATAACTTTACATGAGTGTCATGCAATTTAAGAGTGAATTTTGCACTGCTGGAACCCTTAGAGTCCCTGTTAAATAGCTCAGGGGTGTCCTATCCTCTGAAACAGCTGCTTTAGTTTACAACTCACATTGTATCCAACTTGCATCCAGCTAGGCTAGCAGCAATGAGAAACGTGGTGCCATCCAGCACACACTTTGAAAGGCTTGCTGGACAGAGTTAAGGAAAGGAGAGATTCAAATTTTACAAAGGACAACATAGCTCAAAAGGGTGCATGATAAGAAACAAGCAGTCTTTCACAGCTTGAACTAACCCTAAAGAATGCAACTGTTTCAGAGGATTCTGTTTCAGCTGGTCACACATCTAGAGAGAAGCTGGTATCTTTTACAGAGCATGGGGTGAACCAGAACCTACTGTATGATTGTTTTCCTGTTACTTTCCAAGCAGTTTCTGAGCTCTTCCAGGATTCTGCAGCACTTCGCAATGTCAGGAGCTTCCCCATCAGGAATAGGATAGTGGTGCACGCAAAGCCCATGCTGTTGGTAGGCATCTATTAGGTTTGGTACTCGGTATTTTAAGAGCTCTCCTCTGGTACAGAGCACAAATATATCCTGGGTACCACAGCTCTTTAGTTCTTCTGCAAATAGATTAAGACACATGCAAATAAACAAAAGCCTGTCAAGCTCAAGGATAAACAGATAAGCTACTTGGTACTGATTCTCTTGTTTAATCTTTGAGGTTAAGCCAACAAGAGTCAACAACTTTGCTTTGAGCAGTATTTACTTCTACTGATTCTCTCCCACATTTGCTTTCAGGTAAGCCATGAGAGGAATTTTCTCAGTTCAGAGTGAGTCTTGAGACAAGCCTAACTAGAAGGCATGTTGGCATTTGGAACAGTCTGCTACTGCTGCTACCTTAAGCATGATTCTGTCTTGTCTCCAGCTGTAACTGTGTCCAAACACTATGGGGTTTTGAATCTTAGAATCACAGAATGGTTTGGATTGGAAAGGGCCTTAAAGCTCATTCAGTTCCAACCCTCTGCCACAGGCAGGGACACCTTCCGTTAGATCAGGTTGCTCCAAGCCCATGTCCAACCTGGCCTTAAACACTGCCAGGGATGGGGCAGCCACAGCTTCTCTGGGCACCCTG
>JBCJKH010013004.1:0-13271 GCA_039877255.1 Loriculus beryllinus | reverse complement strand
AAATTTTTTTTGGAAAAGGAAGCTTTTGGGGACCTTCCAAAAAAAAAAAAAAAGAAAAAAAAAAAAAAAAAAAAACATAATAAAAGAATAAAAGAAAAACCCACAGTTTGGTTTCAGCTCCAAGTGTCCTGAAATCATTGTTGGAGGGCAGAGACAGATGGAAGATTTGGCCATGACTACATGAAATCAAGCGGGTAACAATGAGTTTGGAGCAATTACCACATTCGGCTCCTCAGTGCTGTTTCTCTGAACTGTTTACTACAAGGCAGTTGCTTGTCCCAAGTGAATAGAGCTGAGGATTTGCAACAAAAGATACAGTGCCTATTTGTCGAGCTGTATAAGGAAGTGTGAGTTATGCATCTCTTTTCTGAGGTTTCACAGTACCAAGGCATAACCCACATTTTTAAAAAGAATAAACAATTTCCCAGGTATGTATTATCCCACTGCGCTGTCTTGGCTTCAACAATGTCTCTAACACTGTTCCAAACATACTTTGAACTAAGCCCTTTCTCATTAAAATATTATCAAGGATTACTAGGGAGGCATGGGCAAGAACTGATTTGTTTGGGGGGTTTCTTTCAGTCATTCATACTGCATACACTTTACTGACCTGACAATATCTTGTTTTCTTCTTTTGTGTAATTTACTAACATCATCCTGTATTCTACATCTTAAACATGCTAAATCAACACTATAGTCATAAACTATAGCTGTCATGACACGTTTCTTCCATATTTCTTCCAAGGGAAAAAGGACTTCAGAGTCATAGAACTTTAGCAACACTCTCAAGTGACAGCAGGATGGTTTTAATACAGTCTGAATGAGACAAAAGTTAAGATCTTTTCCCAGAAACATATTTAAGCAATTACGGCAGAACACATCAGCAAATTTTGACTGAATCCATTCGTTAAGGGAAAAATATTTAATAAACAGAAGTGCTCCCCTTCGCTTTGAAATTTTAGATCCTTATGATGTTTCAGTTTTAAAATCTGTCTTTTCATGTATCCCATACTCTTCTCACTGAACAGGGAAAACGTTTTTTTTCGCAGTATGATTCATATAACTGACCACAGAATGATGAAAAACGGTGAACAGCCATCAAGGCTTGATTTTGCCTTAAGATACTGACATCTATCTTCTACTGATGTCAATGACCCAAGGTCAAAACTAAGCCATAATTGTCAGACAAAAAATGTCTAATGATAAAAGCACAGGGCTGGAAGTTGGAAATGGCTGCGGATTAACACTGCCTTCTTTTGATGACCTGTTCATACATCAGCAGGTGCCTCAGTCTCTGGCTATGAAATGACCTTCATGGATTTTCCAGAAAAGACAGGATTCTTTCACTCAGGACAACTAAGCTGTGAGCAGGCCAAGAATTTACATGGAAGTGGGACAGCAGCAGAATCACTTGTTCAAAACTAGGATACCCATATCCTAAGCAAATCATCTGAAAACTGGGCTAAGATCAGCTGGTGTTTCACCATGCCTGTTGGACTGTTCCATGTGTATAAGTACAGACACCATAACACAGTCATCTTGAGAAGCAGTTTAACATAAACCAGCAGATTTTACACCAAACCAGATGGTAACTGTGTAGCAATTCATTAACACAGTGCTACATTGAAGGGATGAAGGAAAAAAAGTGGAGGTAAGGGAATAAAGAGGGAAAGGCTTACTGGCTCCTCTGTTTTTTACAGCTGACAAATATCACCCATTTAGCTGTCTGAAGCAAGTACCAAAACATCAGAGTGGAGCATAAATTAGTCTGGCAAGTCTCTAAAAGGAATCAAGGTTAAAGGACAAAAATTAATGCATTAAACTACTAAGCACCAAGTGAAAACTGCAAAAAGCTAAACACAAATTACAGATACGTACAGAAACCAGACATTTCTCTGCACTTTTCTGTCCCATCAGAAATGCCTCAGTAACAGTAGGACATCCCCTATAAACATAACTTTCCCAAGCTTGATTTGTCACACTTGACTCCTTGCCATCCAAGAGCTGTTAATTACCATTGCAAAGGCCCCAAAACAAAGCAGGACAGTCATAAATTCCACAGTCAGTCTGGTTTCATCCAGAATGCTGAAGCTTTGTCTCCTTCTGATACTCCACTTATATCTTCTGGGAGAAAGTAGCCTGCTATGAGAAGCTAGGAAATGCAAAGCTGAGAAAAAGATCCATCCTACCTAGGGTAGGTTTACACCATGAAAGCTTAATGAAAGGACTCTCATTCTATTACTGAGTTTGAAATCCTTGCAGGATTTGCAGAATTTAACATACTGCAATATCTGTGCTCAAGGAGCCGTCAACTGTGTTGGACCAGTGGGGACTGGAGTCTTTTGTTCTCTTCCTATTTGCTTGAGGGCATGGAAGCCAAAGTTCTATGAACTAGTTCAAGCAGGAATTGGTCTTCCTGTTCTTGGCCCATTACACATCTCCCCTTTTAGCCTGTCCAAAAGGACAGCCGTAAGACCTCCTTAAGGATAATCCTTGGCATCTGCTCAAAAAACCTTGAAAAGCTCTTGAAGGGACTGGAGAGTCCAGATCACTAAGAGAGCGCCAAGGGGAAAATTCACACCTAGCTCCATGTGCTATCCCTGATCTACTTCCAGCATGTTTGCAATGTCTCTGCTGCCTGCCCCGTCTCCAGGAACCCTGAATCCTGGCATCTCCCACTGCATTTTCAAGCCCCCCTCTTAACTTAAGACCCTCTGCAGTTCAAGCTGGCTCCAGTTTTTTTCCCTTTCTAGGGAACTATTTCCTTCTTCATGTCTCTAAGATCTCCTGAGAAGCTCTCCAAGGAGTTTGCAATGTCAAAACACACTCATAAATCAGTTATCATCTGCAGCTTTCCCAAGGACGAGCACACAGGCACAGCCATGTCCCTCTGACTAATTTCCCACTGCTCTGCTTAAGAGACACAAAGCTGCTCAGTGGATTCTCAGCCCCCAAAAATTCTTTCAGTTCTTTCTCATTGCATTAGAGTGCACAAGTAGGTGTTTGCAAACAAGCCCAGCCAAACACTAAGCCCCATGTTCCCCCCCATCCTAACTAAAAGTAGACATCAACAGGGAGTTTGACAAGCTGTGCAATGTGTTATTGCAACCCTGCAGTAGCTTTCACCCACGATCTCAGAAAAGGATGCTCAAAAATATCTCATTGCTTTATAGAATCTTATGTTGTTCATGACTCTTTTCAGCAAGTTTTTTTAGATTGTTTCAGCATATTGGCAGCTCAGCTTGCCCTATAAAACTAAGCCATCAGCTAAGTAGTCAGCAGCAACCAAGCATCATCTCTAAACTTGTCTTCCCAGTCTCCAGGCCTAATGGCTGTTGATAGCAAAGTGATACCTCACACCCACACAGCTGAAGTCAAGTAATAATCTCCTGCTGGGCTATTGCTTTCTCTCCCATTGCACTGTTCCAGCAGCAATACTACTGAGTAACTCCATACCAAAATAAATGCCACTGAGAACTGTATATGTCCTTCCCTGGCCTTTTCAGCACAGGGTGCCCTGAACAAAAAAGTGGCATCAGCAGTGGAAGGGAGACTGGTAAAAAGTCCACCTCTGACACTGTAATTGCAGTGAGTCTTTTGCAACACGTAGGGAAGACAATTGACACTAGAGAAGACAAGGATGAAAGGGGGACCATATGCCTCACCTCCATGGCTGCCAGCACATTTCTGACTCATTAGCAGACCTGGTTCTTATTCAAGATGCTCTCTGTTGTCACATTTCTGAGCAAGACCTAGAGGGCACATCCCTGCACTTATACTCCTTGGTTGTACATGAGATCTGTGCTGACACCACAGACAGCAATAAAATGTCCTGAAGAAGTGCAGTCAAAGGAGGCATGCAGCTTGAAGTTGCTCTGATAATAGAGTGACCCACTGAAAAATCGTGCAGCCTGGAGGTAGTACTCTCAAATATAACTCTCAGAAATCTCAGCAGTGCCTTTGTATTCATTCCTCTCTTGTCTAAACGTACCTCAAATTTTAGCACAACACCAGCACAACAGGATGCCTAATGCAGAGCATGTGTTCCCCTCTATTTTCATTCTGGAAAGACTTAACTCACACTTGAGATGGGATGTCACAAAATGGCTGGTCTGTCACTCATGCCCCCAGTCTCTTCCAAATGTCAGATGTTCTGGGGAAAGTCAAAACCCCACTCTCCTGTGATGATAAAAGCTGTCCTCAGAATTCCATGTCTGAAGGAAACCCCTGTTATACAGCTGCACAGGATAGACTCAAAACTTTCAATGAGGTAATCCCACCCTTGATTACTTATGATGAGGCTGAAGTTGGTGCACCTGCTATGGCTCCATAGGAGAATTCCTGTATCACTAGCTGTGCAGCCCGTATCCTAATCGCTTAGGGCAGTAGCTTTGCCTTCCTTCCTTTGTGCTCCACACCTTGACGCCAGTATCTGCTTTATTGCCCCTCTGCTTCTGTTATTCATGCACGCTGTCCATGCTTCTAAGCAGCCTCTTAATATCTTATGTGTATTGTCAGATATCCTGAAGTCTGTAAGAAACGCCAAGTGTTTTCCCTTCATGAGACTACAAATAAGTGCCTTCTTGAAGCCATTTTCATCTTGCTCATCATATCAGAAATAAACCACACAGAAGTCCTCCCTCTTTCACTCCCATCTGTCTGCTTTTCTTTCCCCTGCACCCATTACATTACACAAACCTGCTACAGCAACAGCTTTGGAGCTGGTTCTTGCAATGAATGCACAAAGCCTAAGCAAAATCCATGAGACGAAGCTAGAGGCCTGTGCACCCCATCCTTTTTTTTTATCCCCAGTGAAAAGCCAGGAGCTATAGGTGCTCTTTAGCCAGTGAAATATAAAGAAACAAATTTCTCTGGCCAAAAAAGACTTTTAAACATATCCTGAGGTAGTAAGTGCATGCAAATCACATTGCCTGTGCTGTAAGCTGTGGCTTTGTATATCCTGTTAGTACAGGTAATAAGTTTTCTACTTAACCCTGGACTGGCCTTCAAATACTGCAAAGAGGTCCCTGAACTAGGCTGAACCTCTGTTAGGACAGCCCATACTTCATAGACAAACATTGTCTAACATCAACACTTGGAACCACAGAATGACTCTCATGAATAAAGTTCATAGTCCAGAGGAGTTGTAAATTGAAACAGTACCATTTATTAAGCTAACTGGTGCATATAGGGAAAGTAGACAGGCTGTTGGGTATGCAGGGTGCTTGTTCTTTAAGCAGATGCCTTCAACCTGCTCTTCAGCCTTCAAAACTGAACATGATTTTGAGCAGTTGCACAGATTGCAACCAATTGCTAAATTTGGCAGAAAAATCGGGTTTCCTTGTTTTCCCAAGTTCATATGAAATTCAGGATGCTTGCCAGGGAAGGGAGTATATATGTCTGTGAGTGTGATGTGTTGGAGTGACAGGGAGAAAGCAAAATGTTTCATGTTTATTTTTATCTGGGGTCAGTGTTGACTCAGAAGGAAGTCAATAGAAACTTAGGCAAACAAACAAAAACATAATCAGAGTTTCTGGTGGCCTGGAATTGCCTGTGTCTGTAGGTGTTGAAGCAAGCTGGCATGCTCATTGGTCTCATTCATCATCTAGAGATTGTGAGGGCCCAGTGCCCTCGGCCCACTATCTCAAACCAGCATGTGGCTGGGAAAGTCTGAGCTTCCAGCACCTAAGGCTTAGAGTTAAGACCCTAAGGAAAGTTCATTGAAACATAGGTGAAATACTTAGACTGAAGACATTTTTAGACTGAACTTTGTTTCACTGTATATTTTCCCACAAGTTCTCATCTTGAATAGCTGCATTAAAGGATCTTCCTTTGAAGCCACCAAAAGAGAAAAGGCAGAGAAAAAGCTCCCTACAGGGTGTTTAAAGCAATATCCATACAGTTCTGCAAAAGGCTGAACTGCTTAGACATACCCAGATCAATGATGATAAAACAAGAAAGCCCACAGCTGGGCAGCTTATCCCAGACTACATATCGTAAGATCATGGAATACCAGGTTGGAAAAGACTTCAAGGACCATCTGGTCCAACCTAGATGGCCTGGCACCCTGTCCAGCCAAATCTTAAAAGTGTTCAGTGTTGGGGAACCTATCACTTCCCTGGGGAGATTATTCCAATGACAGATTGTTCTCACTGTGACAAATTTTCATCTTGTGTCCAGTCAGAATCTCTCTGGGAGCAACTTGTGCCCATGACCCCTCATCTTTTCCGTGTGACTCCTTTAAAAGGGAATTTCTATTTTTTTTGTAGTCACACTTTAAATACTGGAACATGGTGAGAAGGTCTCCCATGAGCCTTCTTTTCTCAGGGCTGAACAGACCTAGTTCTCTTGGCCTTTCCTCATATGGCTTCCCAGTCCTTGGATCATCCTTGTGACCCTTATCTGGACCCTCTCCAACACATCCTCATCTTTTTTTCTGTATTGGGAACCAAAACTGAACACAGTATTCCAGGTGTGGCCTGACAAGCACTGAGTAGAGCGGGATGATAACTCCTTCACGTCTGGTGATGGTGCCTTTGTTGATGTAACTCAGCCTCCTGTTAGCTTTCTTTGCCACAGCAGCACACACTATTCACTCATAGTGAGCTTCTATGGATCCTTCTACCAGGATGCCAGGTCCCTTTCCACAGAGCTGCTTCCCAGCCAGGTCTCTCAACCTGTGCTGCACTCCTGGATTTTGTTTTCCCAGGTGCGAGACCTTAAACCTGTCCTTATTGAAAAGCCCACTTTTCCAACCCATCCAGGTATTCCTGAAGGGTGGCTCTCCTTTCCAAAGTGTCCACTTCCCCACTCAGTTTGGTGTCATCAGCCAACTTCATCAGGGTACACCTGATCCCGTTATCCAGATCACTTAGAAGATACTATGCAGTGTTGGGCCCAAAATCTATCCCTTAGGGGACCACACATAGAGCCCTGAGAGGTCCCTGAGAGGACCTTGATTCACTATATTTACTTGCATGTAAACTGACACAGTGCTTTGCTCTGAAACATCTGTATACCCCAGCTCCAGAGCAAGAAAGACACAACAATGAAGAAAGATGAATCAGCTTGGGAAGTGCTGAGTCCATACTGCTGCTGAGACCTGAGCTTGCTCATTCAGACCTGGATGGCCTCTCTCTTTTCTCCTCTGGATATACAATGTTTTCCAGGCTGTTCTGCTGTGTTCTAGACTGCAAAAGATTTCCCCTTAGAGAAGGCCCCAGGGAAAAAGAAATCTGTGTTCACCTGCTTGTACAAGGCCTGAAGACATCTCATTGGCAGGCAAGCAGAAGTCCAAAGGTAAAATATAATCCCTAATGTAATTTTTCAATTAATCACTTCATCTGCAATTAGGCTAAAGCAGGCCTATCAGCTATCAGGGTCAGACCTCCCAGTTCCACTTCCATCAACCAGGCTTCATCTTAATCAGATACAGCAAGTGATAAGGGTCTCTAATGAAGGGAACTCATTTCTATATGGTAATTAGTGATATCTGCATTTAAAATGCCTTTGTACTTCCTCTCACAAGCTTATTGCTTCAAGTGACACAATTCCAGTGAACCCAGTACAATCTAGTGTGTTCATTAGTTTACATGATGATTTTTCTGAGCTGTGGTTGTGCATGAAGCTCTTCTATCTGTACATTTACATTGTATTTATCTCTGATGTGGAGGCATGTGAAAGCACTGCACATGACCACAGCACTGCAGCACTAGAGAGAGCTCCAGACAAGGCCAGATCTGTTTATTTCTATTGCACCTTCAGAGGGTGCTGGAATCAGAGCTGTGTTGTGCTATGCATCATGCATGAAAGCAGAACAAGGAGAGCCCAGGGACAGAGAGATCACAAGGCAGGATACGATAAGATGCAGTAGGTGGATAAATGAGGCGGGATGGGAAAATAATAAGGATACAGCACTTGAGTAGAAAAACTTCTCCAGGGGGAAAAGAAAAATATTTCATGAGGTCAGCAATGTAGCCTCTGCCTCTCCAGTCATCACATCATCAGGGCTTTGGATCTGGGATCGTTATCTTTTAGGAAATTTTCTGGTAGACTCCCTGCAGAACTGAACTTGCCATGTTTCCAGAGGTACTTTAGAGAACTGAAGAGAATGTCACTCTTACACAGGGAAACTTCTAGGTTTCTGTGGGAGGGAGCTTGCCTGGTATCCACCTTGCTGTGTTGGGAGGACACGCTCAAAAGGAGAACAGAGCAGGTGAGGGATGCACCTTGCACAAATTCTCTTCTCTCATGAGCATAGACATCAGGGCACTGGAGCTGCTGGGAAGCCACCTGGTTCAAACTCTGATGCCAAAGGGCAGGTGATTCAGAGGAGAAAACAGCAGATCACAGGTGCACCTGTAGCATATCTCACCCAAGATGAGGAATATAATGAAATATTCATCATTACTGGTTGTTGTATGGATGGGTCGGTGACAATTTGGCTCTCTAGTTCTTATATACCACATATGCCTATATATAGTTTATTACATATGTCCAAAACATACAACATTATATATTTTATGTTTGGTTTGTTATTTTGTCGTGGTTTGGGGTTTTTTGGTGGGTTTTTCTTTGTTTTTTATTATATGCGCTCAGAACACCTAAATATCAGGACAGCCCAAATAAACTCTAATTCAGGGACACATGAGTATCACTACTGTCATTGGCAGAGGTGGCAGGCACCTAGCTTGGCAACAGCAGTTTCCAGCTCAGTGCTAAGCCATGCACCTCTCTGAGTCATCTTATAGAATATTAGCTAATGACACACATCTTATTCTTTGAAATGCTTTTCATAGGCTGTCCATGCTGAAAACAGGGATGAATCTAACAGTATCACTATTTAGGATAAAATTACCTAGGTTTGGTGGGAACAGAAGACATGCCAGCTCTGAGACTGCCCTCCTGCTGTCACAATAAGATCTATGTGGAAAGACAATTTTAAGAAAATAACAGACTGAAGTAAATTGCTGCGTGTGTGATAGTAGAGAAGGAAATATTTAAATAGAAATATTCTCTGTAAAAATATACAACCACATTTGTGTAAATCCCAGTCAGCTCTATCAAACCATACACAGTGCATGTGAGTCTGCTGAGAAGCACCAGCTGGAAATGTATCAAAGGAATAAAGTCTGGGTAAAGCACCCTGGAAAACTTCAAGTTCCACCTCCCCAGACTTTGCAGCAAGCATGGGTTAGCTTGCTCTTCCCCACAAACTCCCAGACACCATTTGGAGGTTAGCACAAGGCGGGACACGTGCCCAGTAGATAGCTTGAACGCAGTCATCGTCTTCAGGAGAACAAAAGAGTTTACCAAGTCATACATATGTCAGAATATGCCAGAGAGTGTCAGAGCTACAAAGCAGCCTCTAGCCCATTTTACTTGCTAGCCCAGCCTTGGGGACACTAACTCTGCAGTGTTGTTGTCCATCTTCATGAGAAAGGGGTAGTCCACCTCTCCCAAAGTCTCAACGTATTCTGCATTTGCCAGATTAGACTAGATTGGCGTCTTCCCACAAAGAGTGATGTTAAGAAGATAGTGAGAATGTTTTGGGACCAAATAGAAGTAATGGAAGCACCCTGAATTGCTGGTTAAAGAACTGGAAAGTTAAATACCTAATGGGACAAATTTCAGCACTAGAAAAGTGAGCCTGGTTCTTTGATAATCCAGCTCTTGAGGACATTGTCTTCAAAAGGAACCCTAACCAAGAGTAAAGATTTTTAATATATACACTAAGCATATATAGTGTCGAGGACATCAGCAGATGAAAAGCGATCCCTGTGTATTTCCAGTAATGCTGAACCATGAGAAGTAATTCAAACATGGCATTTTCTTGCAAATTCCCTGCTATTGCAGAACTAGTGCTTGAGAAAGCAAACTTCTGGCCTGGCAGAGCCAGGTCTGGCTGGACCCCAATAGAAACAATAAAAAAAAATCTATCCACACCACGTATGATAACTGAAATTACATAGAACAATACGTGTGTTCTACTAGTCAGGATTTTGCACAGTAAGACTTTGGGAAGGAAAATAGTGATTCTCTGCTATGCCAAATGGTGGGGGGGGGAGGGCGGGGAGAAGAAAGAAAGAACGAAAAAAAAGATAAATTCCATTTAGGCTTCTATTGAGAGAGATTATGAAAAAGAATCTCTTTTGAAATGTAATCATATTACTCAGTTCATTTGAACTATTATGAATTGATATTAACAACTGAAGAGCATGGCTCCTTTTTTTCCCCTTTCTTCCTGTGCATTTATACTTTTGTCAAGGTCAAAGCAATTAAGCTTTTCTCTTCTGACATGACCAGCTGCTTGGAAGCCCAGGAGAGGAGCAGGTTGGCAAGACAGAGTGTGATTTCAAAGGTGAGTTTGCCGAGGAGAGAGCAAAGAAAAAGCATTCAGGTGCTATTTGTTCCAATGACATTGTATGCTGGCAGATGTTCGGCCTTTGCTCCCTGCAGAAATGTGTATACGAAAACTGGTGAAACTAGTAAGCCTTTATTGATTACTTTTAGTGACCATTATTTGATCAGCACAGCCGTGACTGGGCTGAAGACCTTCAGCACACTGAAGCATTTATGGCACATTCTCTGTGAGACTTAAGTTCAAGACTGTGACTGTCTACAGTCTACAGAATGGTTCATAACCAACATTGCCTTAGAAGTGGATTCACCTCACCTGAGTGCAGTGGACTAAGTGTCCATGGCTCACCTTCCTATCCATGGAGGCTTAGGGATCATCTCTCTGAAGATAGGTTTAGGGTGCTATTTGAGATGACTTAGAGCATCCTGCCTGACTTCTGATCTGGAAGGTCATATGTCTCCCAGGGGCAGATGTCATGAATGCCAGCCTCATACAAATGTTTCAGACACCTTTATTAATATTTATCATCACCTTATTCCTTCATTAAGATGACTGAATCAAGCCCTCAGGCTCCAGAGACTATAACAGGCTCTTTGACACTGAACTAATGAATAAACTGCATTTGGCCTTTGAAATCTCTTGATCTCGCCCACAAGCGCAGACAGCTTCAGCTGAGTCAGACACCTCCAGTCCCCATTTGTAGTCATCAGAAAGAAATAAGCTCTTCTAGAGCATGAATTATTTAGCCTGGTTTTGGATGAGAGAGGTCTTCTGAATGTCTAATCCAGAAAATAAAAGATTATGAGTCATTGCCTCTAGCTACATGAAAACTGCACATTCTCTTCCCCTTTCCAGCTGTCATGAATGATTTAGACAGACCTTTCTGAGGTTTCTTTCCCCAGTGGAAGGGTTCATTTGTACCTTTTATCCAGGGCTTGGTATTTCTTAACTCAGAAGACCTGTAAGTCACAAGCCAGGGTTTCCTCCAACTCATACTTGCTTCTTCCTGCATTCAGGAGGTGCCTTAGACGTAAGCTGAATGGCAACACCAGGTCAAGGCAGTGAAAAAAGTGATTCAACATGATGCTTTAGAAAGCATTCTAAGCTCGCCACCATAAACTGAAGGTATAAGGGAAGAACACATGAGCCAGGGACTGGAGCTGCTCTTCTGGGCTTTGCTGGCCTTCAGCATTATATTGTTGGGTCCTTCTCTGTTAATTTACTTGCCTTCCTTCCCAGACAGGCTGTGTTTCCTGGGAAGAGAGTGGTTTTCTCTCACTGAGGTCTGCATCCTTGCTGTGGTAGTCCTAGCTCTCAGCTGGAACCTATACATTTTATGCCACTAAAAATAATAAAAGCATGCTAAAAAGTCACAGAAGACTGACCTGAGCACACAGACTCCTCAAAGGATAATGCAGAAACCTTCCTCAAGTAATTCCACCCACTGCCCTCTTCTCTATCACTTCTTAATATCTCAGTTTTTCAGCAAAACTTTCCATTTGCCTAAAACCACAGCTCTCACATCTTAATTAATTCTATAGCAGTGGATTTCATTTTTATGTAAAAATATATTAAGTGATGTACCGTTGTTTTTAAAGAAGCTTGCTGTTTTCACCCCAGCAATTTTTTCCTCCTACTGTCAGGCAGCTATTATTGTCACAGTTGTTTACTGTAAGAATAAAAAGTGCTGATAAATGGAAGAAAGCCTGTGAAACTGCCTGCTAAAACCAAAAACTTGAAGCTTTCCCTTCCCCCAGTACTGCTGCAGACACAGTGGTTTCTCACACAGTGATAAAGCACTAATCTAAAAGATTTAGTGAAACACCATAGCAGATTTCCCCTGCTGTATGAGAGCAGTTGGCCAGCACAGGAACAGGCTTTTTAGTCAGACACGAATAGAAAGCCCTCTCAACTAACCTGGGACATCTGTGGTACGTGTCTGAGGATTAAGTGACTTGTCTATTCCCACCTTTGCAATAGTATGGAGATAAATGGGCATTTGTACAGCATGTGTTCTGGTTTTTGAGATCTACCTTCAGGTGAGAGAAAGTGTGCCCTAGAAATATTTGAGGGGAGTCACTATAAGGGGATTCATACATGTGCTCTGTAGATGTTTCATTCCCATCCTGGCATGCCATTTAGGCACCTACCATAAGCATCTCTATCCTCACACAACAAATGCTGGCCAAGGCAGGTGAGCTGGGAACATATAATGAAGCGCTTAGAGTCCTTCTCTACTCAGAGAAGTCTCTATCAACAGAGAGTGTCAGAGACATAAATAAGGTCATTGCTGGCTATGTAGAGGCATTTCAGTAACACCAAGGGAGAAAGGAATAGAGGCCATGGATAAGGAAAAGCCAGGGACAAACATGAGATGAGAAAGGGCCCCTCAAGACTCCATGTGCTACTGGTCTGGGAGTCGCTGTTCATGAGGAATCACAGGCAAAGCATGTTTAAAACACTGCTCCTTTGTTCCAAATTAAGCATGTAAGTCATGATGAAATTTCCTCAGTGATACATCCCTTGAAATGTGAACGATCTTTTAAGGCAAAATGTGAGAATTTTCTCTGAAAGCAGCTGGTTAATGTTTTGCTGTTCTCCTAAGTGCATGTTAACTTTCCCTCTAAGCAGCTAGTTCTAAAATTATATTCATTAACATCTTTTTTTCTGAGTCAGAGAAAATTGTTCCCCAACTGAAGTAGATCCCTAACAAATCCCCACAATAAATAATGTCTTCTAATATTAATTATAAATTGGGCATTTTCCTGAGAACAGCACAGATGCTTTTAACTGGAGACTCTTACACCCTCTGTACAGCAGTAAATATACCCATCATTCAGATACATTCACTCTTTCAACTCTTTCATTATGTTTGTGAGCTGGAAAGATTGATTCTTTCTACAAATATCTC
>JBCJKH010013003.1:0-41324 GCA_039877255.1 Loriculus beryllinus | reverse complement strand
GAGAACATGCGAGGAGCGAGAGCTATGTGGGTAACACCGTTTTAAAGCTCATCTGTTGCAAGTACTTATTACTGATCTACTAAGCCTGTCAAAATACCAAAAGGCATGTATGTTCATGGTC
Source organism: Loriculus beryllinus (assembly GCA_039877255.1). Lineage (NCBI taxonomy): Eukaryota > Metazoa > Chordata > Aves > Psittaciformes > Psittacidae > Loriculus > Loriculus beryllinus. The sequence continues at coordinate 41,203 of JBCJKH010013003.1, read as the reverse complement.
TTGAAAGTTGTGAAGATAGAATCACTCCCTTGATAAAAGGCAAACCGTGCCTAATTACTTGAGTTATCTCCAACACAGACATTGTGTATTCTTTGGAAGATAAAGCGGCAGGGGAGGTCTGCATATATTCCTGTACAAATCTACTCTGTCTGAGAGGGAATGCATGTTGCTATGACATTCTTTTGGCTTCTGAGAGCCAGCAGCATCCACAGCCTACTGCAATAAGCTGCACAAGAATGACAAGCATCTTAGGAGAAGCCTCTATGTGTGAATGCATATGCGCATACATGAGTGTAGAAATGCAAATGCATTCAGCCTGGAGATTCCCAAATGTACAGGACTGATTTATTTTTCCTAGGGATAGAATCATATACTGTGCAGACGCAGAAAGAAGGCCATACACAGTGGGCTGGTTAAAGCCTCAACCAGGTTATGGGAGCCTAAACTGTCATTTTCTGAGGGAATATATACCCACTCCTCAGGACAAGAATTATTTCAACACCTTTCCCTGAAGTATTTAGTTTAACAATGATATTATGGGGATCACTAACTGACTATTATAATTAGAACCACACTTGACTGTTTCGATTCTGTGGCAATCCAGCGCTCTCCATGTAACTGAATGTGCCACAGGACCTCGAAGCTGTTCATAACATGCACCCAGCACAGGCAATTCGTGTCACTTCACATTAAGTGCAAGCACTGGTTTGTGCTCAAGGAAGTAGCTTCTACATAACAAGGGCAGTGGTGCAATGTGAATGCCAAGGAGTTTTATCCTTTTCTCAGGAACATAACATCATTTCGAAATGAGATTCTGAAGCCACAATAAGCTGCCTCTAATACGCATGGAAATACATAACACCCAGAAAGAAAATCAATTCTTCCTCACAAGCATTTAATTTACATCCCAATAGGATTTGTTCACTCTTGAGAAGTTAGTGCCAATGCACAGGCTACCTTGCTTGTAAACACTCAGTAAAAACAAACCAAGAAAGTGCTATCTGAGCTCAGTGAAGGGTCTCTTTGTCACTGCAGCTGCTCAGTGAACCAAGCAGACAAATGCCCCTTAGGTAAGAGCAAGGGAGGTTGCTGAAATCAGCAACCTCTGTCACAAGCCTAGGAAACCTCTTGGCACAGCAGACTGGATGACTGTTACAAAGGACAGCATCTGATCCATGCAGAGCTTTATGTTCATGATATGTGTTTGTGCACAACTCCCCTGCTCTCACTGTTTTTGGCTAACCCTGAAGTGGGTGTAAATCACCAAACTTTTGCATTTGTTGACAATAACTAATGAGCTGAGAGGAAAAGAACTTGCAACAAATTTGTTTGCTGCACACAACATCTTGTTCATGACCTAAGATAGCTCTAAAAGGTTCAGACTGAGAACACAATTATAGGACACTGAAAATGGTCCTATGTTGTTTGGTGCAAGCATATGAATATGATTTAGCTATGTCCTTGCCAACAGATTTCTAAGTGTATATCCGTTTTCAACATCACCTTCACATTTGCTTTGACATACAATTCAGAGTTTCATAATCATAAATTCTGGTACTGTACTTTCCTATTTTGTAAAACCTCGGAAAAACAAGACATTCTGTCCTGGAAAGGTAAGAGGGATTTCAAGTTGAGTGATGAATAAGGTCATCAGGAAGTACACCCTCCCTACAAATGTCTTAGGAATACGCCCTACCCCAGCCATAACACCTGAGGCTTGTATATCTGCTAAATAGCTTAGTTAGTTAGCAAACCTAAGATTAGTCTTTTTTAATCAGTGCTGGCTAGGGCTTAACTAGCGTCCCACAGTAAAGAAAAGGAAATGAGCACATGATGCACAAGGTCTAAGGAGCATACATCCAACTCATTTTCAACACAACTTGCTCCTGCATGTGGGGGCTTTTCATCATCTTTTCAGTGCACGTGGTAGCTAAGAAATCACCCCAAAAACCTCAGCAAGGATCTCAAATTGTCATTTTTTTTTTTTAGAATCCTGAATTAATTCTTTGAATCATCTCAAACTTTATCACCATGAGACAGAAATAACCTTTTTTTGAGATGTGATTCTTCAGCATCATCCAGCCCACAGAGGATGCCATTTGTAGTGGCCTTGAGAAAGCTGGTTTCTCTCATACCTATTGCTCAGCCTGAAATGAGCTGTCTTGTGGTTTTTTTTGTCACGCATAAGTGATTCTGTCATTTCTCTCCTATCTGCAAATGTGTGGAGCATATACAAGGACAGGACGCATACGGGATAGATGCTTATGGGATGGAAAGAATTCAGACTGTAAGAACAGCAGTAGGGCATAGGACGGTTCAGTTGTAAGACAAAAGTGATGCCTCCAGAGCACTAGTACTCTGTAGCAGTCTCAGCAGCCAAGGTGGATGTGGTATCAGTGACACATGCCATAGTGCTGATCTTCCAGTTGTCCTCAAGGTACAACAGAGTACATGGAGCTTAGATCACTGAAGGGAGCAGGAAAGAATGTATTCAAGTCTCATCCCCATTCCAGGTCAGGGAATATAGACAGACCTCAGTACTGGGATGTGATTTTACACCCCACATAACAGGCATGTAAGTGCGTGATGAAGAACTAACCCCTTTGCAAACTATCTCACCATGACATCAACAGGGGTAGCAACTGCAAGACTGTGACAGAGTGTTTGATTACAATCAAGTGTAAATACTGATGTGCTATAGCTACAGCAACCACAGTGTTTTACTTTCCCTAGCCAGATCAGAGAATTCACACATAACTTGAATAGCTGGCAAAGAGAGAATCTGACTGTGGAACCACACGATAAGCACATCAGCTTGCATGAAGAATTACAAACAGAAGAATTGTGGTTTGCCCCACAAGTGAAGAGCACTGACTCATTTCCCCTTCATCACATACCCCCAGTGATGGCCCCAACAGAAAGCTCAAACTGAGTTTCAGGCAAGCTCAGTTATGCATACGTTCTGTGCTGTCTTCTCCCTTGAGCCACTGTTCAGCTGAAATCAAGTAGGCCTATCCTTCCCACTATGATTATTTTGGCTCTAAGGTGTTATGCAACCTTAGCTTTGTCTTTCTCATTTTCCCATGGTAACTCTTTTCCTCTGCTGCAGTCCCGTGGAGGACTTGCTGCCATCTCCCCTCTGGCTCCGCTTCTCTGGACTTGCAGTATTACAATTCTCTGCTTAATAACATCCATCCTTACTTTTTATTCTTGTCCAGTGATTGAAAGCAGAACACAGAAGCAAGGTGTGGTATGGCTTTCCCTGCTTCCTTAAGACACCATTTTCCCAGAAGTCTTGGACTGTCCCGCCCTCCTCAGTACTATGATGTATATATTACAGTATTCCCTCAAGCATTCCCACTCTCAGAGAACATTACCTATTTTAATCACTGAAACCAGCTGATTTGATCATTAGAACTGGCAAATTTTAATTGCTTTGCATTATTAAGGATAAGTCAGCAGTTAAGGTTCCATGCTACCGACAACAACCCTTCCTCTCACAGAGTGGACTGTGTTAGTGCTTGACTGCATCTGACTTTCATCAGGAGCTCTGCAGTAGCACTTAGGTTTCAGAGATCTCTCTTGCTGATACACGAGAAGCCGTCACAGATTTGTGTAATGTATTCCACCAAGTTCAACTGGATACAATAGTGTAACAGACTACAATGTAGAGTAGTAATACGGGGATACAAAAGGAACAACCACTCACAGGGGCAATTCCAATTATTTTGGTAGCTAAAAAAAAAAAAAAAAAGAAAGAATTATCTATGTCTGGTTTCAGGTGATGATTGTGTAAAGCTAACAACATGAGTCACAATTTAACTATGTAATAAACACTAGGTAGCCACATAGAATCTGAATAAAACCTGTGTCTCACAAATACTTTTGAAGCTCAGGTCGATGCAAGTGGTATTTGTTGTCTCAGAATTACAAAACAGGACATGCTTAAGGATGAGAGCAAACTTTCAGCATGATAAGTGTATTAAATACTTCAATAAGAGAGGAAGAAAGCACTCTGCCAGCGTGATTCTACCCTAACACAGGTCTCACCTGTGTCATTTGGCTGATTGAGGAATCCAAAGGCTTCTCCATTCACTCTTTCTTTTTGACACCTCAAGGACGTAGCCTGAGCTAGTGGAGACGCTCCTTTTCCTGTGTGATCACCCAGTTCAAAGCAGCACAGGATAGAGTTTGTTGAGTCCAGCTCCTGTTATTCTAACAGCAGAATAAGCTTACCAAAGCAACAGATTCAGCTTCCAGGCTGAAGCTCACTTTTATTGGGCTGGCATGCAAGCCAGCAGGAGAGAAAGGAACAGTGTAACCTCCCATATAGCACAAGCTACAGAATCTCATACAATAACAAATTATGTAGTTCACTGTAAATGACACTGATAATAACAGGGAAAGATCTCAGCCCCCTTCAAGTTTTTTCCTCTACTTTTTGACTTCCTGCTGGTTTTCCATGAAGTCCTTCATTTCCTTGCAATCACTTTCCTTAGCATTCTAATGATAGAGTAGAACAGGTACATACCTGAGAATAGACACACATTATGGCCAAAAAGTAGTTAAAGAAGTGTTACAAAGCCAAAGATGAATTATAGGGCACTGAAGTTAATTTTGCTTGCTCGTATACACACACTACAGTAATCTGATTTCTGGGGTTCTCAGTTCCAGAAACAATGAGAGCCACAATCACCTCTAACTACTAGGGGATTAAATTGCAGGAAAGAGCTTCTTGATTTCAACCCTAAGCTGTGGTATATACAGCAAACAATATTAGCAGAATTTAGCTTCCAAGGTCTAACGAGTCTCTACAAAGCATGCATGTTTCTGAAATACGTTTCTTCCTCTCCAATTCCATAAAGCTATTTCTCTATCACATGCCAAATTTTTGCTTTTCAGAACAGAGGAAGTAAAGCTTTATTGATCCTTAGAATTTTGTTTTTAACACTGGCAAAGTAGTCTATCCTTCCTGATCTCTCTTTTCAAATGGCCTACATACCATAGCCAAAATTATAACATCATTAGCCACAGGCAGGCAAAAATACATGGAAAATTGCAGACCAAGCTGTTGAAAAAAGGAAACACTGTCATGTGCTGCAAGACAGGATTTTAGGATCCAAAGCACCAAGTACTTACAACAATAGATGGTGCTATCACTTATTTCTGTAATTAATACTTGCAATCTAGGTACATTTACGATTACACTACACAAGTCAAAGATCTAGATTTTTCATACACTCAGCATTATTTCTTGCTACACAGAATGGCTGCACTATCTTTGCTAAAGGATTACACCATGTTTACTTAAACATGCAAGGAGGAAAATAAATTTTCTGAAACAAAATACATTTTGGTTTTGTTTATGAAACCAGATCTGTACTGAACAGTATAAACCAAAAGCAGACAGAAAACACAACAGACCATTTTCAACAGCAAACAATCCAAGCCAAAAAAATAGTGAAAACATTCAACATTTGACTGATGTTGAACTGAGAAGGAGCTTTTCTGGAGTTACAGCATTCACCTCAGTTATTAACCAACCTCGTGGCACAAGCCCAAACTGAAGGAAGAACCATCTGACATGAAGTTGGAAGGTTGTGTCTATCCTCATTCAAGATTCACATTTCCTGCTCTACTGAAAGCAGCCCTCAGAAGTGTATTCCTGGGTGCTGAAGTTATAGATAAAAGTTGGCAATGCTTTGGTGAACATACCGTAAAATATAAATCCAACAGGCCTATTAAACAAGTAAGGAAGAATTGCAAGTTACACAAGCTTTTGGGAAATAAGCTACTAAGCACTGGAGAGCGCTTCATGGTGGTTATACAGAAAGACATGGTACTGAGTAGATCCAGTATTTGTAATTGCCTTGCAATGGGTACCATTAATACCAGTGCTAGTAGTCAAAAAGGTTTGACTTCACAACAATTTCATAAAAATAATCAAGATTTCCAAAATAACCTGAATGACATTTCATTTACCATTGGTCCTTCACAAAAAAATAACTGCACGTTCTTCATCCCCTAAAAGGCCCCCACCTTGATACTCTCAGATTTGCCTGATACTCTTTTACAGGATAATAACTTGCATTCCTCCTGCTCATGTTTATTAGACATACCTGATGTGTCCTGTCACTGAGTGGATTTTTGTTTTGCTTTGCTTGTTTTTTCTCCAAAAATGAGGACTGTGGAAATAACTGGAGTTTGGGAAAAAAGACGTTGTCAGGATATACATGCTTCCAAGCACTTTTTTCTACCTTATTTTAAAATGTACCATATATTTCTCCATTACTACATATTTTACCTTGACAGGCATCTTGCATTTTACGAACTAGTTGGCAAGTCTGAAAGTAGACTCTACCACAACATAAACATTCTTTAAAACTAATGACAAGACAGCACACAGGGAAGAAAGTAATGCTCATTACAAGATTGGATTCATAGAGATACTTTGCTTTACAACTGATGGGAAAGTGCCTGTAACTACTTATTCAATCAGAGCTTGATAAGTAAAATGATCAGCTTATTTTACATTTATGCTCTCTGATGCTTTGGGATCATTAAAACTAGGTATTATCGAGGGGAGGAAAAGTCACCCCTATTCTCCTTCTGTTCTTCCCATTCTGTAATGAAAGCTGCTCCTGGACTTGGCTGTTCTCGCTGGAGTCCTGCCAGTTGAACTCCAGGCAGAGAGTGCTCTCTGTATGCAGGCAGCTTCAATGTAGTTCTCAGCAGATCAAAAAGAAGGCACCGCTAAGCTGCTGCTAATAAGTCAATGAAAGGAGCTCTAACAGCAATAGCAGGGGTCAAGATATTAAGAGGATCCCTAGCATCATTGTGCTGTTGTGATCAGCAGAGCACAAGAAAGATGCAGGGGTCAGTTATTCACACGGCTGTCAAGGTAACAGCAGAAATCTACATTATTAAGAAACCCTTTAGTGCCATTGTGTCTGAACAGAAGTTTTCAAAGGGGGCTTCAAGCACTTGTGTTTTGATAGTTGTACAAATTGCTGTGAAGTAAGGTCAGTGGGCAGCTTGGCAATCCTGCTACAAGGAGGTGTGCCAGTTAGCAGTGTGTGCTCTGTGTGCAATTACACAGAGAAAGGAGTTCAAAGTATTGTACCCCTCTTCTGTTTCAATAGTCTGCATGCTACCAGACTGTATGGATCAAGAAGACTTCAACTGTCTCCTTACCACTTAACCCTCTTTCTTCTCGCCACTGCACTTAAAACGGGTTCTAGAAACTCACAGCTTAAAAATTTATTTGCTTGCTCTATCAAATCACCAACCAGCAGTGACCTTTAACATCTCTAGCCACTTTCATTCTCTAAGCTGAATTTTGTTCATTCTTCTGCTCTGTGAAACTTCAAGCTCTTCCCCCAACACTAGTATTATGAATATGGCAGAAACCAACGATGTTATATGATGCACGTGCCTATGGCATTATCCAGTGCAGAAGAGCATTAGGAATCCTACTCTGATTTATAGCTTCATCTTCAACTAAAAGTCAACAAGATTAATAAAAATTAACCCCATAAAAACAAAAGAACCAGCAAGGACAGATAAATGAATCTTCACTCCAAAATTAGATCATTAGGTAGGGTTACTCCATTTTTCATCCACTAACTTACACCAAAGTAATGGCAAAAGGCACAGCCAGCCTTTCATGGAAATTACTCTGCAAACAGAACTAGCAAGTTACCATCATCTTGATTCTTCTTTTTCATATTAGTAGGTATCAAAAGCTCTAAGAAATGGCAGCACCATGCCTACTTGCTGCAACTTCAAATGTGAGGACTTTTTGTCTGCATTCACAGCTGGAAAAAAGTATCTGTTATGAATTTTCACCTACGCCAAATCTTTGTTTGAAAATAACACAGATAGATAAAACGCAAGACAAAGAATGATGGGAGTCTGGAAGCTTATGACTGGATCCAAACTTTTACTGTGTCTCAGTGCAAAGGAAAAAAGGAAAATGAAAACCAAATGACAGAGTCACGTGGGAAAACACTGGTCACTGTGACAGTGGCTTAGAGTTCTGAAAAGTTATTTATAGGATGCACAGAAAGGTATGGGTATGTAACAACATAAATGTCTCAAGGCAGCAAAACAAAATTGAAGGGATATAAACTTCAATGTAATCTCACAGTTCTGCCAGAAGAAAAAACAACCTAAATTACCTAGAATTTGAACTCAGATACAACCTAAGATGAAACACTGCCCACTGTTTAAGAAAGCAAAATGCAGTTATTGGCTTGGAAATTTAAAAGATATTCTACCATCAGACAGAGCAGAACCAGCATTTCATTTGTTCCACTGGATTACTGTATAACAGAAACTTCAGACAAGACAACTTCAGTCAAGCCAACCATACACACCACATTTACAACTTAGAACACATTAGGAACATCATGCAGTGTACACACATACAGTGTAAAGTAATATTTTAATTTTAGCACACAATTGTCTCTGCCCCTCTCTTACACATACTTGCTAGAGTATATATGAAAGCAATATGTACTGAAGTAACTCATAACTTGTGTGACTGATGCCTAGAGCAAGCAATATTATTCTCATTCTCACCTCAGTTTCACTGACAAGTCTTATTTATAGACTGAATCCTATTAGGAAAAGAGTAGCAAATACAAATGCACACTGTTGTAGGAAAAAGAAAGTTACCTAAGTGCTGCACTCTTTAACTTGCCCATGCTGGAGGGGATGTTTAAGCCCCACTACAGATATGCTGGCTGCCCCACAGAACGGGAAATGTCAAATTACTTCAAATTGTTTAGGTAAATACTATCAATATATACATCTTTTTTAATGACAGTATCCTATGTATCCCATATTTTCTAGTGCATTAAAGGACAGACAAGAAAAGAGCTATAAGAGTTGTCCAGGTCTTGCACCTGGGCCACCATGACCCCATGCAATGCTCCAGTTTTCAGGAAAAGTGGCTGGAAAGCTGCTCATGGGAAGGATCTGCAGGTGCTGACTGACAGCTGCTGAACATGAGCCAGCTTGTGCCCAGGCAGCCAAGAAGGCCAACGATATCCTGGGCTGTATCAGAAATAGTGCAGCCAGCAGAGCCAGGGCTGTGATTATCCCCCTGTACCGGGCACTGGTGAGGCTGCACCTTGAATTCTGTGTTCAATTGTGGGTCCCTCACTACAAGAAAGACACTGAGGGTCCAGAGTAAGGGCAATGGAGCTGAGACTGGGCCTGGAGCACAAGTCTGATGGGGAACAGCTGAAGGAACTGGTGGAGTTAGTCTGGAGAAGGGAAGGCTCAGGGGAGACCTTATTGCTTTCTCCAACTACCTGAAAAGAGTTGTCATGGGGGTTGGTCTTCTCTCCCAAGCAACAAGCAATAGGACAAGAGGTAAAGGCCTCAAGCTGTGCCAGAGGAGGTTTGGACTGGATATTAGGAACAATTTCTTCACTGAGAGGTGTGGCCAAGCATCGGAACGGGCTGCCCAGAGCAGTGGTGGAGTCATCATCCTTGGAAGTTGGTCCTTATAAATGTCAAACTGAGAAACCTGATTTTAAACAATAAGCTGTTAATTGGCACTGCTGAGGTGTTCCTTACGACATAAACCATGGATTTCATGCAAGAATCTCATTGCTACTTCTCACTCAGCAATACCCACTGTTACTGTACTTGCTAACTACAGCATATTAAAGGGCAGATAATAATTTACAAAGGAAGTTGCACCCAGTTTGCTCTGCTGGGTGTGGAACATTCATTGCCCATCATTCAGCAATTGTGCAAAACAAATGTTTACCTGTCAAACTTGCATCCTCCGTTTCTAGGGAAGACATGATGTAGCAGCATTACCTCTCATTGCAAAACATTGCAAAACATTTATCCCAGAATTACCATTCACCTATAAGAAGGTGCATTCACGAAAGATTTTCTTAGGTTCTGCCTTTCTATTTAAGTTGGCATTTACAATTTTGGATTTGCAGTAAGTTATTTCAAACTTAGCTAGAAATCAGCTGTAGATTAAATTCAACAGAAGCTTGGACCAGACAGTGATGTAACAGGATCAGCTTCTGAGATATAAGCTGTCATGCGTTTATTTGCAATCACTGCTGACATCTGAACTGGACTGTGCATTTCTGCCATTGTAGTAGGGAAGGGACTTGTCCATACATAGATTTTTGTTTTATATACAACACACAAAGCAGAGCATGAGGAGTTAAACACAATGATGCAGCCAAAGAAGGAAAAGCCTTATCAATTAGGGGGAAAAAAAAAGTTGGAAATGAAAGACAAAAGGATAAAAGAAGAAAACAATGCTATATCATTTTATGTTAAATCTGTATTTTTTCCCTTCTCTGAAGGACTTGGATGCTTTGTGCTATTTTAATGCTCAGGCTATCGTCTTCCAAAAGCACATGAATGAACACTGAAGGACAAAGGTATCATTCCGAAGGGCGTAGCTGTTTGCAGCGAGGTAGCCCCGAGACTGTGATTCTGTTGATTCAGTGTCTCTTCAGATCAGACGAATGATTGGAAGTACATCTGTCAGCAACTTCAAAACTTCACCTTTATTGCATGCTCCTATGCCAAAGCAGGGAGGTCACCCGTATCTTAGTGGAACCCATCGATGGCCCATGCCCTCACCACCAAGGGTACCACCAGAATAGCATTTGAGAAGCCACAGAATCTCTCATGCCCACCCAAATATACATGAAGTCTGCTCTAACTTCTGAAATATTGCCTTTAGAAAGAAAACTGAAAGCTGACATTGAGCTGCTTTATTGTTTAGATGACCCAGACTGTGTTTTTAAACACATTTGCTCAGCTGAGATATGAACTGGCTTCTTTGGGTAAACGGAATTATGCAGAGCATTAAGAGCGATTAGAAGATGCCTCCTTTTATTTCTGAATTCAGAAGAGTCCTTCAATGTTCAGAAAAACTGGTCAGAGAGATCAAAGGAGAAGGGAAGGCAATTAGCAGATTGGCACTTATCCCTCTTCAAAAGAAACAGTTTTGCAGCTTTTGTTGATAAGAACAAACTACTACCATATTTTAAGGGACTTTCAGCAAACTATCCTAGTCACAGGGGCATCATTTTACGGCTTGTGAAAGACGTCTGCTCATTTTAATATCTGAATTGATGAGGAATATTTGCCCACTACAGTGAGGTAGAAAACTCAATAATCTAAAGAGCAGCTAGAGGTAAAGAAAAAACTAAAACAAAGGACAGCACAGACTGTATAAAGTAAAAGTCTGGAAAGTTGTCACCCTAGATATTAACTGCAACTTTTCAACGAAGCCCAAGGAAACAGTGAACCCTACACCCAGTAGAATCCCCTTCGCAGTACGGATTAGTTTCATACTGAAGGTCCCACTTCTAACTGAAGATACAGATGGTTCCGAGTCAGACAAGAACTTATCTGATTATACAAATTCTATCACGAAGCAAAAGCCCTCCAGTTATCATTTAAGGAGAGAATGTTGCAAAGACATGCACTGACTAAACACAGGTATTACAGAATGATAAACCAGGAACAGATACATAACATTCAATGAGAAAAATCTTATTTGAGACATCGAGCACCAAATCGTGGACAACACTTACTGAGTTGTAGAGCAAACCAAGACACTACTGTGTGTCCTGCAAAGGAAGCTTTCTGTGGATGCATGTAATCAGGAGCAGGATGTTATTGCTTGTATTCTCATTGAGCTTTCTTCCCAAGACTGTTACATGAACAATGATACCACAGCCAGCAGGTAGTCTTGGGTGAGTTTTTGTTTATCCTCAAAGGATTCAAGAATGTCTTCAGCCAAGCTAAAATATAGCTGATTCACTAAGACAAAACGTGAAAACTGAAGCAGAAATGCAACTATCCCTTACTAGCTAAATGAGGTCTCATCTCAAAGGATATGAAAAGAAATTAAGTCCCTAGTTATTCTGTTGAGGTTTGTATCTGACAGGGGACTGGATATACTGGATTAAAGAATAGTAAGGAAATAGGTGAGACTGCTGCAGTTCCATTATGCACTGAAAAAGACAACATGGAAGACAGATGAGGCTGGCATTTTCAATCTCAGACACTAAAAAATATCACGTATTACAGAAGGCTGTTTCGGTTTTCTCCTGAACACAGAACTACACTTTGAAATAGAAAAATAGGCAATAGAATTTATGATACTAGGTGGAACAGAGAAAACAGTAATTAGTTTGTATGTTATAGTACTAAATAATGAAAGTGTTATTAACATGAAGCTATGGATGTCAGCTGGTAACTTTGATACCACTGAATACATCTATACCTAAAGCTCGGAAAAAGCAGAACACAAGGTAGGTGGGAGATGCATTGCAACAACAACAAAAACAAAATGCACATGGTTTCAGTCAAATTGTTATTTTACTCATCTTGTTGTTATTCAGGGAATGGTATGTCCTTCTTTATTCGTATCAGAAGGATCACAGATTTAACATTCTGTCCTCAGATACCTGTGTAATGTGAAAACCAGAGTCATACCGGACTACTTTGTCTCATACATGGCAGGCTACTGTGGGGCAGGTGATCTGCCAGTGCAAAATTTTTGACCAACGATTAAGGGATCATTTGTGGGAATGGAAAAGGAAAAAAAAAGTAAAAAAAAAAAAAAAAAAGAAAAGAAAAGAAAAGAAAAGAAAATAGAGGACATGTAATTTGATGTATTCAGCTCAGGAATGGCCTTCCTCCTTTGCAGCATGAGAATTATGTCCAAGGGTGGGAAGTGCCCCATTCAGTGTTCGAGACTGACTCAGACTACTGAAGTTTACTCCATCATAACAGAGTGGCTTTAAAGGTCATAACCTGGTCCATTCCTTTGAATGGGATTTTCTTTGCTCCTATTCTGCTCCTAAAGTATCACAGTTCCATATAAAAAAACCCAAACCCAAACTGATGTACAGGTACAGGTGGACAAATGCTTATACTTAAATTTAAAATTTATATTTAAATTTAAAACTCATATAAAATCCAAACAGGCTTATTTTAGGGGAATAATGTTTTCTTGTCACCAAATGTCATGGTTTAAGTCCAGCCGATAACTCAGAAACACACCATCTGCTCACTCATTCCCCCTTCTTTTCTCCCCCTCGCTCCTGGAGGGATGGGGAAAAGAATCAAAAGTATGTAAATCCCATGTCTTGAGATAAGAACACTCCAGTAATGAAGGTATAACAGACACCCACTGCTGCTACCACCAATAATAATAATGATAAGGGAAATAAGGGGAGAAAATACAAAACTAAAAGGAGAAAGGGAAAAAAACCAACACAAGTAACGCACAATATAATTGCTCACCACCCACTGGCTGATACCCAGCCTGATCCGAGCAGCAGTCTGGGCCTTCCAGGTGACTCCCCCCAGTTTGTATACTGGGCATGACGTGCTGTGGTATGGAATACCCCTTTGGCTAGTTTGGGTCAGGTATCTGTCTCTGCTTCCTCACAGCTTCTTGTGCCCCTCCTCACTGGCAGAGCATGAAACTGAAAGAGTCCTTGATCGGGGTAAACATTACTTAGCAGCAACTGAAAACATCAGTGTGTTACCAGCACTGTTCTCAGACTGAAGCTGAAAACACTGCACCAGTTACTGGGAAGGAGAAAAATAACTGCTACAGCTGAACCCAGGACACCAAACAACAGCATATAACATGCTTCCAAGAAGTGCTTCCTTCTTCTGGAACACACAATCAAGAAAATCACACACAGACAAAGCAAGGACTGCTTCAGCTTGGCACGACAAGCTCCCAACACAAGGGCATTATCCCACACCACCGAAAGCAAACAGGTGACATTGAGGAGTTTGATTGATAAATACGGTATCTGCATCATGTTGAATATAAATAACTTCTGCATCAAACAGTAACAACCTCAACCACAACAGTACTGGCGACCTTCATGAACAATAGTAGCATTGTAATATCTTGAAGCATTCATAGCATAGCTGAAATGGCACTTAGAATTTCTAGTTTAGGGAAAAGTTCTACAACATCTCCAACTCTTCAGTTAAGAGGGTTTCCCAGTGATTATCACCATTACTGGGGCAGTTTTGCTATGGATGCTACTCGTGAGAGGATGACTGATTTGAAGTTGGTTTTGGCTGTTTTCAAAAGGGACAGGAACAAAGTGTTTTCTCCTGCTTTCTCCTTTCACACTGCAGGGACAGCCCAAATTATTGCCAAGTAGCCCCCTTCAGATCTACTTTGTTCTGCCTCAAAGCCCTTAACAGATGTCTCCAGCTGCCTACTCGGCTTCCCTACTCCAACACACATCACTACAAGTAACTCTAGGGATGACATTATGTCTGATTTGCAAGTTTCCTTGAAGATTTTCAGCTGTTTCACTCAGCAGCAACTGAAGAATACTTCTACAGGAACCCTATAGGGACAAGAAAAGTAGGGCTAGTTTGGGGGGGTGGAGGACATTCCAAATCACTGCTCAGCCCAAGGAAGACTCATGCTTTAGCATTTGACACTAAACAACTAGAATCACAGAACCTCCAGACAAAATGTTTTCAGCTTTTGTGCTTGCAATCACTGCTACTTTGAAAAAGCAATATTCAGATGGAATCTCTGTCTTTTATTTCCTTCTGCTACTTGAAGATGCTAGGCCTTCTCCAGGAAAACAAAATACTACATTAGAAAAAATGGCAAGCAGTATCTGAAAGGACAGGTATCAGCAACAAGCTCTAAGCTCACCAGAGCCTTCGACACTGCCATCTGAGACTTCTAAAGAACAATAGGCAGGTGATTCAAGTGAGACATGGAGAAGTCTGGGTAGCATAGAGGCCCTTCCCATGGTAACTACACATAAGTCAAGGTTTTTTACTGGGCTACCCTAGGGGAAATGTATTTGAAAAAGGAAATGCAAAACCAAATATACTTATGGACAACTATTCCATATGCAGCTGTTAATGCAGTTTCAATTCAAGTGTTACCTTTAGTTATGGGTAAACTTAGAACAGCATTGGGTTTGGAGGCCCTCATGAGGGGGACTGCCTTGATATGAAAGCTCAAATAGGCAATAAAAAATTTAGTATCTCACTTATGTTGTAGGGCCTGCACACCTACAGGATCCATATAATTTGCATCTGTTGCTGATAGTGGTCTTTTCAGTTTAGGTATCTAGTTTAAGGATCAGTAGACAATTAACAATTGATAAGGAGATCAAATAGCTCACTTGATATCTCTGTCTCTGAGGCACACTCCTGCACTGTCAGTGTCTTGGTTCACTCTCTCAGCTACACTGAACAATAACTCTAAATCAAAACAGAGGCAGCTGCACTAACAATGTCAGTAAGAAAAAGGCTTCAGTACTGCCTTACATTCAAATGAAAGAAATAAGCCAACATTTATTTGCTACATTTTTTTTAACATTGAAGTCTTATAACATGCTTTATAGAAACAAATGATTACAAGTAGAGAAGAGTGTTCTACAACGCTTGTGAATTGCTGCTTTAGTGGACTTTAATAATTGAGAATGGAAAATTTTATCACTGCGCACTAGAACCTTGTCAGGATGAAATGCTGGGGAGCTGTAATTTCCTTTACTTTGGTATTTTATTCTCATTTCAGCAGGAGCAGAGGGAGTTCTGCCCGTTTGGTTTCTTTTAATTCAATTATTCAAACTATCTAAGAGGCTTTTTAATTTTTCAAGGGAAATACGCAAGGTAAAAACCAACTTGGTAAAAAAAAAAAAAAAAGGAAAGAAAAAAAATGGGACAGGCTGATTGCTACATATATTAGATCAGGCACAAATCAAAAGGCGGTATGTGCATCCGTCAGAGTCACAGTCCAGGAAATGGAAGACTGCACTGTGTGCCAAGCAGTTCATAGCTCGTGGCAGGTACCACATATACCTCTTCCTTCCTCCTTGATGGAACTGGTGTTCCCTGGTCATTAAAATGATGCAGATAATGCCTGTGTAACCTCAGGGTCGTGTTTCTAGAGAAGAACTTTAAGAACCAGCTCTCCCTATTATCAATGATAAAGCATGTGAATTGTGCCATGGTGTATGATTTTTTCCTCTTGACAAGTCAGATAAGCCTCACTGTTTTTTACATCTTTTGGGGATTTTACCAGATCCTATGCCCCAGAAAACTCAAATTACATGCTTTTGCCTCTAGACCCAGCCCTACCAACTGCAAAAAGCCCTTAAATCTGAAGTGGTAGAACAAGAGGCCAGTTACTATATAGAAAATAAAAGAAATAAAGAAAAATAAATCAATACATTTAAAATGCAAGTGATATTGGTGCCTGTGATCACGAAGAACAAAAATGCAACTGAAAAGTACAACCTGGCTTGGTTTAAAATTCCTCTAAATACATACCCACTTTGCATCACCCACTGATTTTCCCTTCTGCAAGCCACACACATTTTCCTATGAATTTTTCTATTTCATAAGGCAAGAATCATCCCTTTTAGGAAAGAAGCTAAAAAGAAGAAATGCTTGGATTAGCCAGGCTTTCCTGACCTTCCTTCATGAATAAACAATGAGCTTTTCCAGAACTATGAGAGAAATTCATTATATACAATGAATGCATTTCTTTGTTGTCAGACAAAAAAAAAAAAGAATCCAGTGCAGAATCAAAGCACTTTGTCTATGCTACTTTCACTTAGTACAGTTTTAAAATCTTGAACTTCCAAAGGGAGGAATTAACCCTCCCAGCAAAGGACTTGTAACACTCATCACATACAAGTCTCCAAAATTGCAGTGAAATGTAAAGACTACACATAGTTCATTTGCCTTGCTGATGCTGTAGACACTGGAGTGGATTAAATTAAAATGTAAATATTGTTTTTCTTCTCTTAGCTTGGGAGCTTTAAAAGAAAACTTAGATCCTTCCTGCCTTCTTCTTTCCTCTAACTGAATAAAAACGGGAAGGCATGAAAACCGCAGTAAATCCAGTCACCAAAATGGCTTATAAATGAGAAATCATACCTTTTTTTTTTTTTTTTGTTTTTGTTTTTTGTTTGTTTGTTTGTTTGTTTGTTTGTTTTTGTTTTTTCCCCCCTAGATATGTAACATCTTTTTAGGCAATATGAGATTTCCACTTCACTGTCTCCTTCAATATCTACAGAATTGTCAAACGTAATACAACAAACATCTCAGCTGATATATGTTATTTCCCAAAGTCTTCAGAAAGCATGCATTTGTGGTTTAGAACACTGGATAAGGAAAAAGCAAAATAAAGCAGAAAGCAAACACAATAGCGTTGAGGCTGTGTCCATCTCTAATGAGTTTTATGATATTTCCTAATATAAGCGAACTTAATTAATTGTCTCTCCTCCCCCCCCTTCAGAAAGATTTATTTGTTGAACAAACTTTTCACACTATTTCAAGCAAAAATTTCACTGCAAATATTTTTCAGTTTCAAAGTAGAACTGTGATAGCGAGAGATAGCCCCTTCTTTAAACCAACTAACAGGTTCAGGGGAAGGCATGTTTTTCACAAAGCAATGAAAAAGAAAGGAGTGCTCTGCTCTTGACATGCCAGGTTACATGGCAATAGGCCAGCAGTTATTCATGGAAAAGTACATGCTTCCAGTGAGCATTCATTCTTAAAGGAAACAAGGCCCACTCTCTTATATATGGCCAACAGAACATGTGAGAACATCTTCCAAGACAGCCTCCTACCAGTAGCTATCCCTATAGCCTCACCCTCTAACTCCACACTTGACATTTATTTTGAAGAGATATATTTTGATTTTGGGGGAGGAATAGTTGCAGGGTGACAGGGAGAAAGAATGAAGAAATATACCATCTTGTTCTACTGGAACATCATGTGGACATTTCCCCCCCCTGCCTCTAAGCACCAGAAACCAAAATCCTAGTCTATACCTAGTGCTTGAATTACAAGTGTCAGTCAAATGATCAGACAGTAATCCAGCTGCACTGGTGAGTATCATGATGGACCAGCTTTTCACATCTATTCCATTCATATTCTTCAGTGCTTTTTATTACTGATAAGCTAGCACTACTGACAGATGGTCATGACAGAAAACAGGGAAAAAGCTCAACTGATTTAGTGTTGGTAAAGTAATTTGAAATGTATTTATAACAAATGCTGTGATAAGAAGTGATTCTACAAGTCACGGGGACAAAATACAATATTATATATGTAACTTCTTCACCTAACAAGCTATTTTTTCGACTGTACAGTTCAAAATTACAGTATAGATGAGGGGGAAACCAAAGACAATCTACTGAAATAAAAATGAATAGAAATCAATCAATCAATTAATCAATCAATCCATAAAACCAAATTAGAATTACAGACAGCATGTATTTAACAGAAAAGCTAAACATACAGAAAACCTAGCTCTCTGTTACTCCTAAAGCATAACAACTCTTACGGGGAAAAGCATGTAGCTTTGTTTTACCACTTTTATCTGTAGGCCTCCCCTTTCAGGGCCATTCACTATTCACACTCCTTCTTGGGATCCCCTTTTTTCCTTATATAAAAAGAAAAATTCTGAAGTTTGTGAGTATCAACTTTTCAGGTCCATTACTTGTGTTACTGAGCGTACCTCCAGAATGAAGGCAAGCACTTTTTCTTTAACATGGAATCAAGCCCTTTTCTAAGAACTAGAGAAATACATTAAATATGAATGTGGTTGTCCTATTGATTGTGCAACTGTCACGGCTTTAAAGCTCCTTGTAAGGAAGTTATTAAAGCTCTTCAGGTGACACTTGTGCCAGTAACACAAATCATTTCCAAATGCACTTCTTTTCTTTAAGATGCAACAATACAACCAAGAAACACATTTAGCAAACGTGCCTTTCAGGCATCTTAAAAGTTAAAGCTGCTCACTTCTGCTGAAAGAAGACAACCATCAACTAAAGACAGAGTGAACCGATTACTACTCCTTTCTATGCATTTTTCTGTGCACAGTTAGCTTTCGTATTTAGCATAGCTATTCTGAGCTACAGAAGTCTCAATGCTGGTTCTAATGACAATGAATCAAGAAGAACAAATCATGAGGTTTGGCCACTGGCTGTTTTTACTGAGTCGACACTTATAAACAGCATTGGCAAATCATCTCTAACTATGGACACAGCAAAATACTATTCAATTATCCCTACACAGCAGCAGCTATATCAGCAATAGGCTGAGTATTAGTAGAGATTATGGCTCGGAATTCCGGGCCCGTGCGATGTGAGCACACCTGAGCTGGATTCAGTTCACACTTACAGTATAATAGCATTGCTGCTAGAAAATATTTCCATATTCTTTTACTGTTGAGAATAGTCTCTATGTAATCAGTAAAAGAGTATGAATTAGCTTGGAACATGAATCAGAAGAATGCAAGGGAGCTCGCATTACAGCTCTAGTAATTCAAGGACTCAAGGTGATAAAACCTAACCCTATCTTAAACTGATGCAACAAGAAGATTCAACACAATCTCAGACCCAACCCATGCCTCTGAGTAAGTTAATATCACTGTATAATGTAAGTCCCTGACCAAACAGTAGGGCAAACTACATGTAAAAAAACCCCAGCAACACACACATACACAAAGAAAACCAAACCCCAACCAAAATCAATACATCTATTTAGGGTGGCATATTAAATACTGTAAAGCTGTATTTCTTTTAATAAACTATGCCTTAAAAAATAATAATACTGCATTCTTCTATGTATGGTTGTTTGATTTTTAAATGTGTGATGCCAAGAGGATTATACTTTTACTTACAGAAATATAAACCACCTTAATTACCTTCTTAGTTGTCTTTTTCAGAATCTGCATGCCATTTTCATTATACATAAATACTTGTGTACAGAATGTCACTTATATAGCCTTTTCTGAATGACAGTAGTAGTAAAAAATGACGATGTTATTTTTAACCTCAATTAGAGTTGAGTTAGGCTGGAACAGACTGGACTTTAGAAGTGTAGCTGCTGTCTAATAACACCAATGCACGTTTTCCATGGATTGCCAGCAGCATAGCTAGTTCTTCAGGTCTTCATTATTTGCTTCTTCCACTGCTTGAAAAGATAATGTACACATAATACAAGGACATTCATGGTTATCTCCATGTTAGGGCTTTACTTGTTTAGTAGCAAGAAAACATGAGAGGATGACATTTTTCCAATTTCCTTGGCTACATAACTTTCAGGTTGACACTCTTTATAAGGATTAAGAGTTATGGAAATATAGTATTTCCAGAGGTGGCTATAGCAGTGTTAGCTCTGCAATTAAAGCATTTTTTTTGAGAGACAGAAAGAACTGCATCTGCTATTACTTCAATGAGAGCATTAACAAGATGCAAACATATGAAACATACTACAGGAAAAAAAACCAAACCACCCAAAAAGCTATTAAAAAAAGAAATTTTAGAAAAATTTACATCAAAGTATTCTATATACTTAAAACTTGTTCAGACTGCCTCAATCCTCTGTCTTATAAACAAAGCCAGCTAATTCCTCTAGTAACATGGTTAAAAACTGAAATGAAGATATTAATTGTACCTTTACTTTTCTAAGACTATGCAGGTATGCATAATTTGCTGTTTCAGACACCCAAAACCAAAGTAATAACGCTTAGTTACAATTATAGTAGTGAAGAAATGCTTCTGATCATTTTAGAGTTCAAATTTTACTTATTAAGAAGTAATACCGACCATTTAATTACAGGAAAACCCATTTCCTTTTAATTGTTACCTTGTGACTTCACACATTCTTAATACTACATAACTGTGGTTAGTGCCTAAGTTACTTATATCAGCAGTAATCACTGATGGAGTTGCATTTAATTATTTCTATCCCAGGTACCTGGTATCAGGCCACAGCAAGATTTGTAATTAAAACAGAGAAAATCCTATTTCAGAAAGGCAGCCCATAGGCTGGATGGAATAACCTTAATGATGCTTGCAATCACTGAAAGGTTTGGAAGGTACCTTAAAATTCCAACCCTCAGCCACAGGCAGGGACACCTTCCACTAGACCAGGTTGCTCCAAGCCCCATCTAAACCAGCTTTGACCACTTCCAATGATAGGGCACCCACAACTTCTCAGGGCAACCCATCTTGCCAAATTCACTGTAAAAAAGTTTCTTCCTTATAACCAGTCTCAGTCTTTCAGTTAAAAATCATTGCCCCTTGTCCAGTCACTACATGCTCTGGTGAAAAGTCTTAGGGTTTTTTTGCAAGTCTCTTTTGTATATTTTAAAGCAGGGATAAGGTCCTTACTTAAGTCTGATATTCTGCCTTAGACCCCATCTATTATTATTCACAGTATTACTTAAGACTTCTGCAGGCACAGCCAGACTCTATATGCACTGGAAGGGCTGGTGTACACTCCCGAGCAAAGAAAGAAGGAAGGATTCTATTTGCAAACATGACTCTGCATTGTAACACTTCACTGTAAATTAGCTAATGTAACTATAGCTGTCAAAAGCTAATGCAAACTCGTTTTGTCTGACATTCACCCATCATTCTCTATTGAGCCTAGTAATATTTTTAGCATTTCTGATGTACAAATATTACATGCTACACTGCCTAGTGAGCACCACTGCGTGCAAAAAGGAGGCTATAGTTTTGATCTAGGCAGAAACAGTTTTTGCAGAGAAGTGCTGTATAGTCAGAAGTGATTTAGCTGGAAAAAAGGTGAATGCTTTAATGAATTCTTGGTTTCTTTCATTATTTTCAAAGTATTTGCACATCACTGTTACTCAGCCTTGGAAGATTCAGTTGCATTATTTTTAAAAGGATTTTAAGACATCATACTTTTATTTTTTAAGTTTTCCAAATACTATTAATATAGACAATCTAGAAAATCTTGCCTATATGTAATTCCCTGGAAGAAAAAGGAACTAAACAAAATGCTGCTGTGAGACCTTGAGAGGACTGACCTCCACTCTGCTGCAGTGCTGTGAGCAATCCTGCTACTCAAGCTGTTCGAATTAGGCTCTTCCTGCTGTGACAGCAGTTCCAGGGTGCATGCATGACTGAGCTTTCAGAATGAATGTTTTTACAGTTTTTAATGTGGACCATTTGGGAACAACTAGGACTTAGGTATTCAGGATGCATCTTTTTTTTTTTTTTTCCCCCAATGTCCTACACAATACAGTGCTTGGAAAAAGAGCGCAGCTGTAGCTGCAATTTTCTATTAACTTGACTAATGCTGTTTTTACAATACCTATGCAATATTAAGCAATCTTTACAGACCTTAAATTAAGGTGAAGAGCTCAGACGTTGGCCATCTCATGCTGGAGGAAAAAGCATCTTTTAACAGTCCTGTCCTGTCTGGGATTGTACAGCAATTTCTCACCCATGCTTATTTAACATATTCCACCCAAGCCCAGGCTCTCCTTCCTCCAACTTATCAGTAATAAAATACACCACCTCAGATAGGGCCCAAACTTACCCCAATGGAAGCAAATTGTGAAACAGTGACATTTATACAGGTTTGGTTTGTAGGACCATAATGTAACATATTGTAGATGCACCCCACAGCTGGAACAAAACTGTGAAAGAACACAATTCTGACCAGAATAGGAAACAACAGGAATCCAAGCCTAATTCTCCCAAATGTTTGGATACCCAGTGCTCTGAAACCAGTAGATAGTACAGCTATGATTCAATTAGGTAGCCTGAAGCTATTTTGGGAGTTCCTTCCCAACTTCCAGATTTCACTGTAGAAGAGTAGACACCTTTTCTAGGCCTTGTGTCATCTGCCAGCCCTACCTGAACGATTTCAAAAATTTGAGGTAACCTCAAATTGCAAATCTCAAATCAATCTTAAAAATACCTGTTTTTAAGCAGTGAGCCACATCATTGATAATTTTCTCAATATTCTGAATTAAGTTGTGAATCTAGTGCTCTCTGCCTCTTTACTGCTCCCTCCCTGTAACAGCAATTTTTAGTCTGTGTAGCAGCATGACTGACTTGTGAGGATGGCTTGTGCTTCTTTTACCTCTGCAGTAGCCTTCCCCTTCAGACAAACCTCCTAGAATTTATCACAAATGTCTTCAATTGCTGATTCTTTTTTGGAGCAGTAAAAAATCCAAAGGGCACCCTTAACCACTCCAGACTTACAAGCTACATATATCAATAAAGCAGGATCTATAAATTTGGTTTATATCCTTACATCAAACCTTCTCTGGCAAAACTAAAGTTTTGGCATTCAAACCTGAAATTTACCATGTGATTTATCACAAGGATGACAAGATAGTGTACTATTATATGAATTAGTTTCATCCTAGAACCCTTAAACACAGGTAGAAAGGCTGTAGTTGTGCTAAGAGTCATGGCTCCTGCTCATACAACCAATGACATCTGTGATTTTCACCAGGCTACTCATCCAAACGACCACTAACATTCAAAAGAAGCAGGAGCATGGCAAAGCCATGTCACATGGCAAAGCCAAGTCACTAATTTTAGAGGAATACCAAAATTTTAAACACTGAATGCAAGTAACATCAATGTTTTATTGCCGATATGTATTTTTTCATCTTTAAAGCAGATTTCCAAATAGTGCTATCTCAAAAACTCCCAGAAGTAGACCTGAAAAGGGAAAGCCACACAATAGAGAACTGAAATGCTGTTTGTTACATATGAGGTGTGAAAGAACATCCCCTGGGGACTTATTCAGCTCTACAGTGGAAACACCTATCAAAGTACCGTTTATGAATAGCCAAATTTGGCTATTTGGGTGTCATGGTTTAGTGGTAGAGTACAAAATAAAGTAAGGCTAGCAAGTGAACACTGACGGAGACAGCAACCAGAAACGTTGTGCTTTCAATTGGTCTGAAAAGGGAGCACACAAAGACAGCTGCTTATGAGCTGTAACTACAAATTTGGAAAAACTCTGCTTTTCGGCCACTGTTGACAGTGAATTATTTAATGCACAAATACAAGTAACAGCTATAAGAGAAGTATAGCTGCACAGGGAAAAGAGAAAGCTCGTAACCAAAACTGGTACAAAGCACTACTTTGTAAATGAAAAGCCATGTTAGATTTGTATTCAGCTGTTCCCACATCTTTGCTCACAGGAAGACCTTACTGACAGCTGTAGTTTCAAGTAGAGCTGGGGCTCTCAGGTGTGAGTTATGCTGGTGTATCTGATGAGATCACTGCCCTCCCATACCTGCCACTGTATTATGGATTAAGCTGCTCTTGAAGCAGCTCCCAGTCTGGAATAGTTTACAGGCTGCCATTCGAAGACAAGCAGGCAAATAAGGACAGGCTTTAAACTGAGGAGATTCAGGAATTACTTCAGCACCATTCACCCATTTATACAACAGAGGTGAGATGATAACCTTGTGAACCAACCATAAGATATCCTTCCTGGTGAATCAAAGCCCTCATGCCCCTAAATTCCAGCCAGCTGACATGAAATTGGCCTTAGCTGCAGAAGCTAATTACTAGCTCCTTGACATACCCTTTCACTTTACTGGGGAGCACAGTCTAGGCTTCTGATGTTAACAGATACAGAGACACATGACTAGCTGTAACTCTATTTTAAACTGTACTGCACACTTCTTAATAGCGGACGTCAATGTTGATAGCGTAGAAAATAAAATGTCTAGGGAGAAATTCAGAGAAAAACATTCCTGATGGGAATTATTTACGGTGCTAATTGAAAGCAGCATCCGTGCAGTGCAGAAACGATGAGTCAGGAGGACAATCCTAAAGCAGTGAAACTGAGAATAGCAGGTGGCAAGAACACTAAATAGAGAAGTAGGGATGAGAAAATCAACATACACACAGAGAAAAGCACCAGCACTACAGCAGAAGCAACGTCAGGCTAATATCACTGCTTTATTCTCAAAAAACTAGATTGATTAACATTGCATACAAGATTTTCACATCTAGAATACAGGAAATGCTTCCTTCAGCACTTCTTGTTGACTCAGATGCTGCTCTTGACAAGTAGCGCTGTACCTGGAGAGCTGTACTCATGATAACTGTTGTTATCCATCTTGACTGTGCCTGCCCACTGGTTTCTGTCATTTTTTACAAGGGTTTTGTGGCTTTGCAGTGAAATCTCAGGTTCTTTCTTCTGAAAAGCTTGGGGAAAGAAAGATAACAAATATTACATGCCAGTTAAAGAGGTGAAACGTTTAAGGCACACAGATCTATTAAAAGATTTGATTAAAACCCGAGATTCTACAAAATGTATATAGGTTACCACTACTACTGAACTAAATTAAGCCAGCAATTAGATACTAAAATAGCTTTAAAGAATCTGTATCTGAGAAGCTTTCCCGTGTAAGAACTAACAGGGAGACCAGCATAATGAATAAATGACTTCAAAAAACATTCCTAAAAGCACTGTGCACCTTTTACACTACAGCCCCTTTGGGAAGCCCGCCCCGGGCCCCCATCCCCGCCATGTTTACAGGACCGACCAACGGAGAAGGGCGGCGCAGGGCAGGAGGGGCGCGGCGCGGCCCGGTCCGCGCTTCCCGCCTTCCGTGCAGACCCGCATCCCGCTGCCACAAGATGGGTGTCGGGGCAGGCGCTGCGAGTTCGGCCTCGGTAGAACCAGCAGGCGGGCATCTGCGGGGACCGGGCTCCTTCCCTCAGCCCTCAGCAAGAACCGCGGTTGTTCCTTACCGGGGGCTGGCGGTAGCTGAAGCCAAGCTCGCCTCGGTTTGAGGTGTGAGGAGATGGCAGACAAAAGCTCCCGGTTACCTCATGAAGAGCCCACAATTTACTGCCAAGAAGGTAGCTGCGGGCTCGGTGGGAAGTGAGGGAGCACGGAAGGCGGTTGCGTTTCCTCGACGCCTGAGTGCTGCTCGGCTGTGCCCTGCCGTGTACGGGAAATGGCCGCCCCGGTATGTTCTGGAAACGCTGCTCTTGTAAGTACCTCCATGACAGTCTGCCGTAATGTGGCTGTTGGCTTGAAGACTACCGCTGTACGGATGTGGGTTATGTGATATTTTTAGGTGATAAAAAAAGATTTGAAGGACAAGGATGTGTAAGCATATCAGAATAGGTAGGAGTTATAAAGTAATGGTAATAAATCTACTTTTGCATAGGAGAAAATCTTGAGGCAATGTTTTCATGGACAGCTAATTCTGCAGCTGTTTCTGAGGAAGAATATTCCAGGTTATTTCTGTGATACCCTAATTATACAAATTACATGGTATAAAAATGTGAAAGCAAGGAGAAAGCACAGTGAAATACTTAACAATGTTGGAGCCTCTTTTTAGAAGAAACAGTACTGCTTTTGCATGGTAAATTAGGGCTGGAGTGCAGTCATTAATAGTACTGGAAAAGAATGTTGATTTACAGCTCTGCTCTTCAGCTAGTATGTGAATCTAGATTCATGCTTGTCTACTGAAACTGATGTTTTTAATGAGAGTACAGATTGTAGTGATTTTTTATTTCGTTTTTATAGCATTTAAAATAGAAGAAAGTGATTGTATTTAAAAAGATGCATTTAAATAACAACTTGTCTGTCTTGCTAAGAAATAATTATGGATTTAAAAATTACTCTCTTTGTTTCAGTCAGGAAGTGGATTTTCATCCGATTTCCTACTTCTGTTGGTCAAATGCACCCAAGTTAGCCGCCCCTCACTGCAAAGGTATGGAAATGGCATGCTAGTCAAATATTTCTAGTAATAAACTTTTAAATTTCTGTGGTGTACGACTATGAATGTCACCAAATTAAAGGAAAATAACAGATGTATGAGGCATCTGCCTGCAGTGCTCTGGAGGGTGGTGGCAGGACCAACAAACTGTGAAGCTGTTCCCTGTAGCACAGTGGAGCCACGTGTTCTGACTGCATACAAAAATGATGGAGTTAAGAACATCAGGAGTTATTATAAAATACAGTTATAAAATAATAGGGCAGTTTTATGATGAGGCTTGGTGATCCAGCTGATGGGGAGTTTGAATTCATGCACGTTATGAATGAATTTGTTTTCATTACTAGAAAAACCTCAGGGGTAGAGAGTAGGAACTGTTTTGTAGTAGTGATTATATTTGATTTATAACACTGTAGTGTATCTGAATTCATATTTTGGAATATGCCTGATATGTACATTCATTAATTGAATTAAAGCAATTCATAGTATCCTCACAGACTGCTTTGGGTGGGAAGGGACCTTAAAGCTCATACAGTTCCAACCCCTGCCACGAACAGGGACCCCTTCCACTAGAGCAGGTTGTTCCAAGCCCCTGTGTCCAGCCTGGCCTTGAACACTGCCAGGGATGGGGCAGCCACAGCTTCTTGGTGCACCCTGTGCCAGCGCCTCAGCACCCTCAAAGGGAAGAACTTCTACTAGTGTATCAAATCTAAATCTACTTCTTGCAATTAAGATGGAGAAAAAATAACGGGAGGAAACAGAATGGAATAAAAAGGCAGTTCAAAGCTTAAGTATCTGTAAGAGGTGAGTAAATTTTTGTTTTCTTCAGTGTAATACTCTTAGTAATGTATGGTACTTAATGGAAAAATTATTACATTTAAAAAAAACTTACAGAAGAATTTAAACACTGGATTTAGGTTCCTGTGATACCAGCATATGCCTTTCCCCTGATCACCAGTTATAATAAGTGAAGTTGGACACCCTCCACCCCAAAATACCTACTTGACAGGTGTTAAAAGTACAATGATGGATAGGAGTAGGACAATGAGAGAAGCCAAAACATTAACAGCAAAGAATCTGCTTCCTGTCAGCATTTTGATTCCAGTTGTTATATTTTAACTGATGGAAATTTTGTGTTATCTTCTATATAATAACTTATTATTAAGGGGACTTAATATATTTCTGCCTGTCATTACATTTGACAATAGTTTGCATTTGAAATAAAACCAAGACTCTTTATGGAAGTTCTGAGTGGAACCGACCTCCTTTATAAGAGCCACCCCAGGCTAACACTTGCCTGGTCCCAAGTTTTATGCTAAGGGACATGCTGAGCCCCCCAGAAAGAGGCTGCTTAAGGAACAATTCTGGTAGCAGTGTGTTTTGCAAATGCCATTTGAGTCTGAATCTCACTTGGCTTTCTCTTTTATGAGCCTAATGTCAGAATGCAAATGAAATGGAGCCTGGCCTCAAAGAAGATGGTTTTTCTGGGCTGCCTATTTTTCAGAGCATTTTTTGTCAGTAATTTCACTTCCAAAAGGTGACCTTGAGGGATGCTGTGCTAGCTGGGAGTATGAGGTAAATTTATGCTACTGCTTAGAGTAATCTCTACTGTGACAGTTTCTGACATTTTGCTAGTCTTGGCTTTCAATCTCAAAAGCATTTCTTTTCCACATACTTACATAGTGCATTTCACATAGAGGGGAAGCAGCAAGAGAGAGAAAGAATAGGGCTTGTGTCTGGCAGCCTATCAAGTAACTCCAGGGAGCAGAGCGGAGAACTTCATTTAGGCAGGAGTAGAAGGATCTTGGGATGAGAATTCCCATATGATGTAGGTAATGGCTGAAGCATTTGGATAAATAACTGATTTATGACAAGGCAGAATCTTTAATCAGATTAGTGTTTGTGCTGTCCTGGGCCACATCCATATGTTCTAAATCAGCACCACTTTTTGATTTTATAGGGCAGTTACATAGGTACCACTTTTTCCTGTAGATTTTTATATGAGAAGAATGTTTATCTTCACAGACATCCTGTCTTGTTCTCCAATGATATGCTACAAGAAAAAGTAGTTTTTTCCTTTTAGATGAGAAAAAGCAAGAGTGAAGGTGCACTAAATAGAAGATTGTTTTGCAGTTTACAGAACAGAAATAAAAATTAAGGGCAGCAGTCCACAGATCCAATGAAGTACAATGACTCGGCATTTGTTACACATAGGATTTATTATTTGCTGTCATACAGAAATCTACTAAGAATGTTCAGTATATAGCATGGGAAAGAAAGCCTGTGGGAGTATGCAACTGTACAGAGATTCTGGAAACAGAAGACTGTTCACAAGGAATTATTTGGAAATACTGTTACTTAGGCCCCTGCTCATTACTTAGGTTTGAAAAGCAAGCGGGTAAAAAAACATGCAAGCATTCAGTTTGAGAGCTTAACACCTTCCCCTTGCCCTCCTGAAGACTGAGTGGTCAAAATACTCCAGGACCATGAAGCCATGGACTGCAGGGAGTGACTCAAACTCTTCTCCTAATCCATCTGCTTTTACATGCATAGGATTAATCCTGATTGCTAGACCATGATAATCAGAAAGTAGAGATTGCAGTTTCCTTTTCTACCATGAAGATACAGGATGACATTTAATTGCAGGTCTTACAGATCTCATGTTCAGGGATACGAAATTCACTGCATTCTATGAAGGTAACAAAAAGTTTTTATGCTACTTACACTGAACCTGGCAGGTACATATGATTTGTCCTATTTATACTGATCTTAAGCACATTGATGTAATTCTACTGAGAGGCGGGATGCTATGCCACACTCCAGAGGGTTATAAGAAAAGAAGTGCAACACTAAAATTTCATTAAGCACATGTGTAAGAAAATCACACAAACGACTAAATAAGGATTGCATAAATGAGGATGTTGTAGATTTAAGTAATTCAGTGAGCTCGTTCTCAAAACGGGCTTATACAGTTAGAAAGTAAGTTACATGAGCCACAGTTTTTACTTGGGTTACCAGTCTTTCTGTTCAGACACTTAAAAATACCCTGATTTTTACAAATGTGGATCTGACTGCAATTACTAATTGCAGTGGGAACTGAGAAAGACTCACTTTTACTTGTGTGCATAAATATAAAATCTGGTGGATGCTCTTGGTAATTGGCTCAGTCCGCAAATTTGTGTGTGTGAGCCTCTGTTCAGAGGATGTACCACCAGAAGATGTACTCATTCCTATCCAGTTAGCATTCACCTTCTGTTAACATAAACTGTTTTGACCATCAGTGTTAAATATGTGTAGTTACTGAGTTACAGTTACTACTTCCCAATACTGAGGCTTCATTTACTGAAGATCTGATCAGTGTGCATCTTTTACTGTGCAATAGCAAAAGCTCTTCATTGCACATAATACAGAGTTAAATTTCTTAGGACTTTCTCTAATGAACGTCTTCTGAGCTGGGAACTCAGCAATAAATTAAGGAGAACAGGGAAGCAACTTAATGGAACTCCTTATTAATTATTTCATACTTTAATTGTGTCCAGGTGGTTCATCAGGATTAGAACCTCATTAAGTTGACTGCCATGTAATAACCCAAGTATGCAGTGTCTGCCCCCAGTGCCAGTTCCATTACCCTTTTTGAAAAGGGAATGTTAACCCGAAAGCTCATCTGCAAATGTTTAAGTGGATTCGTTCCTTTGTTTGCCGAGCTGTGGCCTAATTGACTACACAGTATAGATTGCAAACCAAAGTATAAAAGGAAGGTCAAATAAAAGTAATAGAGGGGTATGTGCATGCATGTATAGCTTCTTCAGTTATTACTTACCAAAGTTAAAAAAAAAAGAACTTATCAAATACAGTATTTTCCCCCAGTTGATACCTGGTGTTTATATAAATTGTTTTCCTCTGTTGCAAGTTTCCATAGACACACACAGTAGTTGTTGATAGGAAACTTGGTTTTAAATTAGCCAAAGAATGTATTTGAGCTGTATTTTTTTCCAAAATTGAATACATTATAGTAATTTTTTCAAAAAGAACATATGTAGCTTGTGTTCGAGAGCTGAAAACCGGTACGGATTTTCTGCAAGAGATGAAAGCTTCTAATTATATTGGATTATAAATCTAAAAGCACATTTCCATGGAGTCATCCATTGTAACATAGCTGCTGCTTCTCATTCTGTCTTTTGTCCTCAGTTCCCGTGTAGTCCTGGCAAGAATGTCATTTATCAATGCATAAATGTTAAATCAGCCCAGTCATGAAATATTAACAGAATGCATACAATTATGACTCCTAAATTGAAGTCTTTGTAGCTGCAATTTGTCACATCTAGAATTAGTAGAGTAAAACTAGAAAGCTATGAAATAGATAAAATGGAAAAATAGCACTTCTAGTACATGCATTTAATGTAGGTAAGCCCTGAACGTGCTTCAGCTGAGGTCAACAGGAGCTTTTTGTTTAATGTTAGTGGAAGCAAAATAATGACTTCTTAAATGTCTTGGTTCTGAGCAACAGATGAACAGCGTACTAGTGGTTCTTAATTCTTTCATGCAAAGGTTTAGATTTTCTGGAGCAAAGTAGAATGAACATGCTACTAATTACTTCCTAGGTGGTAATAATATATATTCAAAGCTTTAAAACAGTCTCCTATAGTCTGTACCTAGAAAATACTCCCTTGAAAGTAGCTGAGATAGACAATGCTAGGGGAACAGGACCTATGTCCTATGTGAGAAACACAGAAAGTTCTCTTGGCCACTAGTTCCTCTGAAATAATAAAATTTGCAAATTCAAAAGCTCAGTGTAACTTTGAAATAATTAATAACCTTTCAAAGTGTGGAATAAAATTATTGAACATGTACAGTTCTGTTACGTATCATCCAGAACATAAAAACATTATAAGCAAGCCGTTCTTGTACTTCTTTACTAATACATTCTAGATACAACCAAAGTAATTTTATCTGACGTAACTATTTCCTGTGAGCACTGTGCTCCATCCTGCTGACTTTATGACCATGTTACATACTATGGACCTTGGTAAGGCCTTAGCAACCTGATCTGACTTTGAAATTACCCTTGCTTTCAGCAGCAGGTTGGACTAGTGACCTTTGGAGGTCCCTGGAAGCCTGTGTTTCTCTGTAGTTCTATAATTCTATGATTCTAAAGCAAGCTTTTCTAAGAGAAAAAATTATGAATATATGGAGTGTCCTTTCCACTACCTCTACCACAGAAGCAAAGGTTTGTCTTCCCTTATGCTCTCATCTGGTCACTTGTAGCACCCCAGACTGCCTCCTGATCTTATTTCATGCATACTTATCTCTCTTGATCTTTACTTTAGGTCTTAGTCTTGTTTCTTTAGCTACAGTATACAAATATGGCATAATCTCATGCCCTTAAAAAATGAAACATATTTTTAACTGATGTGCTTTTCTAACTGTTTCTCTCAATGGTTAAGCTCAGTTTTCTTCCTGAAGTTCTGTCATACTCTACCAAACTATCAACTGCCTGCCTTGCACTCTGAGAAAACCAGTATCTCAGTTTGATCACAGTCCCTAAGAAGATGTTCTTAACCAGTCTCAAAACTGCAGTTTTTTGCTCATCTATCTTGTGGGCCACCAGTGAAGCCACTGGTGCTTTTTTCCTGATAACCTGTCATCCTCATTTGACTCTTGTCACCATTTGGTTTTTTTCCTTTACTTCCTTAATTGTTTTTAATTAAGCAGATCATTTGGAATAATCTCCACTTTCCTGAGTTTCCTATAGGGTTTCAAGCTTTGGGCTTTCATTCATTCTTCTCTCTGCAATATGTCTGTTGGTGGTTCATTACAAAGATACTATTTTAGCTAGCTTCTATATATGAAAAACCTTCAAAGCTGCTTCTCCAGTCCAGACCAGACTCTTTAATTTTCCAAGCAAAAAGAAGTAATTATGCCTATTGATACCACTTTTTGGAGATCTAGTCTATTTTAAACTTAATGCATACTTGTAAAATATCCTTCCTTATTTCTCACTTTCATAACATATTCAAGGTGGCAAACCCTGGGTCATAGCTTATTAAACTCTGATTTCTGAGTCGTGTCCTCTAAATTTCACTAACTTTCTTGTCACTACCTGCAGGATACAGACATCTTTACCCATTCATGTAAGAATCTCACGTAAGCTGTCAGTATAACCTCTTGACTGCAAGAGTGCTTTCTCACCTTTGCCAAAGTAATTTCACTGTTTTTATTCAAAATACTACTGCAAGCTAAATATTTAAACATTCTTTTGACTATGCTATCTCTTTAGTTTCTTCCTTAATGCCCTTTCACTGTTCCATCAGATGTATATACCTTGTCTTTACTTTAGAGGTCATTTATGATCATTTAATCCCTATTCACTTGGAGTCTAAGTTTGGTTGTTTCTGTATGACATTCTCAAACAAACATCTGTCTGTTCTCTCATGTTCTGGAGAGGAGGCCAAAAGAGTCAAAATCACTGGCAGGAGGCATAAGCAGGACTTGAGAGAAGTGAAATGACTGATACTATTAAAACAATAGCCACCTGTATCTGCTTAAAACTTGACCATCATCCTGAATAAGGTTAGATAGGAACAGAGTTTGGATGGCACACAGGGCTGGTCAGGAATATAGATTCCTACAGCTCCCTCACTGTACCAATGTCCAAATGTCACTTTCTAATTTCTTCTCCTCGTAATGCATGTAGAAGAAGAAAATGACAATATTTAAACCGATGGTGTGCTGAAACCATTGCTAATCAGCTAGACAAATATTGACACTCTCATCTCATTTTTCCATCCATGTTTTTTTTGTTCTTTTGTCTTAACTTGGATTATAAGGGCTCTGCGGGAAGCCTTTTTTTGTTCTGTGTTTGTACAATGTCTAGCCAGTGGGATGCTGCTCTGATTAAGCCTCACAGGCACTCTGGTAACGCGAATTAAAAACAATACAGCTTTCTATTCTTGCTACTTATACAGAGACTATTAGGCTGTGGGAAACTGAATTCTATGGCTGCATATATACCAACTAAACAATACACCAAATCCTAATCACTGGGCTACTGCAAAACTATTAAAGAAATTGCAACAGCATCACTGGGGACTTGGAGAAGCTAATTTAATTTGCATACAACTGGAAAAGAAAATGCAAAGAAAAAACCAAACAGTTAAACCGCCCTATATGGATTCATACAAACAAGGAACTCTGTGCACGACTTCTCAGTATTGCTTTTTTAATTCAGTAAGAAATTAAAAATACGGGTAAAGCAAAAAATAGGCAACAGGAACCCTTCTTTCACTTTGCGTCACTTCTCCTAAGCCTTCATCTTTTCCTTTCCATCACTTCATTTTGTTTAACATGTGAATGCCCACTATCAGAACATCGTCAGGATTTTAATGTTGTTTAAATTCTATGTGAACAACTTTATAGTATAGTCTTTTACACAGAAATTGAGAAAACACCATGCCTTAGCTTTCTGTAAGAGCTTCTCTAGCGTTTCATCTTTTACTATGGCTAGTACTAGAGTGATTTGTTAATTCAGAAGATTATCCACTGTCAATATACCTTGTGAACTTGAAGGGGAAAAATAGATTTTCTTGATGATTTGCACTTCTGAAGGTTCTTACTACTCTATCAGTAGTAATGCAGCAGGGTAAATACAGCATATTATATTAAAAGTATTTTAAATCATAATATCTCAGATAATTTATGCTGCTAAAAAAGTAGGGGAAAGATTATTATGAGACTGAACATCTTTCTTCCCTGAGTTTATAGTCCTAATTCTTCACTGACATTAAAAGAAAGGAAGGTTTTCCGGTTTCTTCCTCTGCCTTGATATTAAAGAATGAGATAAAATTCTTCCTCCATTTATTTTGGGGAAAATAAAACATCACTTTTACTTCTGTATCAAAAATTCAACAAAGTGGATTTTTGGATAAATCAGTTTGCTCTTTTATTATGTCAAGTCTAAAGATGAGACAAGTCCTAACTTCTTTAATCATATGCTGGGGCAACTTCATATTTTCACAGAACTAAGAGTTTCTAACTATGGGCTAAAAGAAAGGACGTTTCCAAAGAAAATGGGGCTGCCCTGTTAGAATTGTGCAAAAGTGTGCAAAACTGACCAGATTATCAGTGCTTACAGCCAACTTACGTTGTTAGAACTGTTTAAGTGCAGAAAAGTGTTACAGCCTTTTACTTCCCATATGGCAGCACCCACTTCTGAAGGCACTTCTGTTAATGGCTAAGAGGAGATAGAATACTTTCTGTTTAAGATGTGTGACAGGCAAGCCCTAATATTTTCATAATGCAGATATCTTAGAGGGCCTATGCTTTCCAGGGAAAAAAACCTGTATGGTTCAGGAGTTCTGACTTTGTAGGAATCACAAATAGTTTCTCCCTCCTTGCTCTGTCAAATCAGAAAAGACAATAAACAAGCAGTCCCATTCACACCCAAATTAATAGCTCAACGCAGCAGAACAAGCAGTACTGAGAAGTATATCCTATTGCACTCCTAGTCAGAAGAATGGTTATGTTGATATTTAGTCTTAGTATAAAAGCTACACTATAGAGGTATTAATGAAGATACAAAAATCCTGTTACCCCTCCAAAAATGTAGCACCTATGAGAACAAAACCAAATTCCTGAGAATCTTGCTGTGCCTCAGGCTACGCCAGAAGGGTGCAAGGGTAATGAATTCATGACTTCAGACTGAGATGCACTTTTGGAGATGGCCAGACATGCTGGTTTTTAGAACAGGAGCAGCATTCTACCAACTCCTCTGAATACGTGTGCTATGCCATTACAAATATTTACTTTAATACGTGCATTTTTAAGACAGAAGCAGTGCTGTTTCTGTAGCACAGACCCTCTGAAGTCTTGTATTTAAAGGAAAGACAATTTAAAAAATTTATTAGAAATTTCTAAACAAAGCAAACCCAGAATACAAAAAAATCAAATCTGGGAGAAACGGATGAAACAAGCTGCTTATAGTAATATGGCCCAAGGCTGATTGATACTGAAATGTTTTCTTTGAATGTAAGTATGTATTTCCATTATCTAAAGCAGCGTTGGCACACATCACCTTTCAACACAACCATTCTGAATCTTTATTATTGTAAAATAAAGTCACCATATAGAGAGAAGAGGGAAAAAAAGGAAGGAGAATAGTTGTACTAATTGTGCAGTCATCCTGAAATTCTTGGTCAATGAGAAGATCAGATATCAGAAAGGATGATAAAAGTGAAGGTGGAAACCAAGACTTTTCTTTCATATCATCTAATTTTTCTAACAATCCTAGAAAATACATGCTCAAAGTTCATTTTTAGAAAAGACATACATTTACGTCTTGAAAAATTATTGTACTTGCAATTAAATCTAGATTATAAATAAACATATTTACCTCATAATATCAGAAAGATTGCCTCAGTATCAAGAATTGCTTGTTCTTGACTGATGCAGTATCATTATTGTATGGAAACAACTCATCAAAAATAGATTTGGGGAATGGGTTGGAGTTCACCTTAATGATGAGTTTCCAGTTCAAGAATTGTCCATTCCCCTTGAGGGGACGAACAGTCTTCAGATGAAAAGCTTGCCACTGTAATGCTTGCTGAAGAATCATCAAGTGGAGACATTAGTTCAGTCCACCTGCTGAATGTGTCAACTTGTGATGTACCCTGAGGATTCGAACCATCTCGTGCCAGAAACAGTGTCTGATTGATGAGACATTGTGCTAGGTTAAGGTCTTCAGGAACAGAGTTTTTGAACCCGATGTTTGAGTCCTGCTCAGATAACAATTGCCTGAGAAGAGTCCAGTCCTGTTCTGCAAACTGCTGATCTTCAAAATCCACATCTAGAGCTGCTGTTTCCGAATCCATCCTCTGTTCAATTGCTTCTCCAACATCCATCTCATATATTGGAGAAAGGGTTTTTGAAGGCCGATGCTCATACATGCAGGTTTTTGCCATTGTGTCATACTCATCTATGTCTCCTGAAATAATTCACAATACTGTACAATGTAAAAATTGCAGATGATCCTCCCCTCAGGGCTGT
Organism: Loriculus beryllinus; assembly: GCA_039877255.1. Lineage (NCBI taxonomy): Eukaryota > Metazoa > Chordata > Aves > Psittaciformes > Psittacidae > Loriculus > Loriculus beryllinus. The sequence continues at coordinate 4,611 of JBCJKH010013003.1, read as the reverse complement.
GTAGAGCAAAATTTAACTCATTCAGGAAGGACAATCCAACCAGGTTAAAAAAAGGGGGATGGAAGGTTATACAAAAATCGACAAAATCTGAGGCATTTATTTCCTATATAAAAACCAAAGTATCATTTATAAATTAAGTTAAAGCAGCGATCATCACTGGTAATTCACAATAACCTCCAGAATTAAGTTTCTGATACAGAAAATGACAACGTCAATATACACTTAATGCGCATGAAATTCCTCATTTACTACATGAATTAAATTTAGACCAGGAGGTGCATGGAAGGAATTAATAGAGAATGATTTTGGAATGGTGACTTAAGCTATGCCAGCTTAGAAGAGATTTAAAAGGAAAAATGTTTATCCACAGGCTTATTTCTACACTGCACATGCAAGGGCAGCTGCAGGCAAGGGCAAGCAAACTTAAAGAAAAACAGTACAACTTCTAATGTCTTGTTCTGTGGTCTGGCTGAACATAGATCATCAGCATTTCATTCTTCTTGAATACACAATAGTTGTAATCAACACTATTGTATATTTGTGATGGGATAAACAGACGGAATTACTGGTATAAAGAAGACAAAGCACAAAACTAGACAAGTATTCATCTAGCTACATGAGACAAGTTAGAACATTTCTGTATATAAGCATTAGTTCTAAGTATAATCTCTCTTTTAGGAAATAAGCTTTTACTAGTAAAATTGAGAATTTTTGACATCTCATAAGCTCTAAATGTTCAAACCTGCTCCCACTGATGTATATGGCAAATACTCAGTTATATCCAGTGGGAGAAGGATCCAAATTTGTGTTTAATGTATAAATAAATAAATTACAATAATAATAATAATAATGCATATAGCTGTTCAGGTAAACAGTTCAGTGCCCTTTAGTTAAGGTTATTACTGTAGTTATTGCACATCCCATTCAGACATACTATACGTCGTCAAGCAGACAAAACAAATACTGAGATTCCATCAAAAGCTGATGCTGTCAATGTTAGATTGGATCAAAAATAACTGAAGTACAGACAACTGCATCCAATCTTTTAGCATTACATAAACTCTCTTCTCTTGTAATGAAGTTTCCCATTGACTAGCAGGGTATTGACGGATATTTCAAACAGACAAGCATTCATTACCCAAGTGAAATACTTAAAAATAGTTAGTATAGTTTCAGCCAAAATTACTTCAGTTCAGGATTCAATCCTAGACAAATTGCCAAAGCTTTCCCTATTAATTTGCTTTGAATTACTGAATGTTTCTATTTCTATACATTACCTGGAAGTAAATCAGTATTAGTGAATTCAGTAGTTGCTGGTTGACTGTCTTTCACTTGACCTTCTTGAGTCAGTAGCTGGTTCTTACTGGCTTCTATGGGTTTTGCAGAGCTGTTCTTCTGCACATCAGAATTAGCTTCTCTCTGATGAAGATCCAAATGACAAGGTCTTTCTTGAGATTTTGCATCATTGTCTGAGTACCTACTGCACTGGTTAAATTCACTTGCCACCTCATTCTTCGTGTTTGCTTTCTGTTTTTCTCCTGGACACGGACTAGCTGCTGAGCATGCTTTCTCTGGGCAGTTTTGTTCAGTCATTGAAACACCTTGATCCCCCTCCCCTGGGATGTCAGTGCCGTGAGGATGTAGGAGAGGACTTTCACTTTTACCTGATTTATTGTCTCTCTCTTTATACTGTTTGGAATCCAGGAATCCATCTTCAATTTCCAGTGAGTGTCCTGAATAGAAAGTATTTCCATGGTGCTCTTGAGAAACACTGTCAAATACTTCTGAAGGAGTAAGAGAATCTATTGAATGCTGACGTGAAGTATGAGAGTCCATTCTGTCATCAGTTCCCAATTCTTCACATTCATCTACGGAAAGTAAAACAGATCGTTTGAAGTTTTTAGTTTTAGGGAACTCTTGACTTGCAGCATCATGTTCTGTTGCATCTTCAAAAGCTAAATTATCGATTCCTTGGAACTGCTGAGTAGGAACATTCGGTGGAGGAAGTTTTTCTGCAACATTCTCTGCTTCAGATCTGTCATCTTCTGTTTCATCAGCAGAAGAAGAAACCTGGTCTGCTTCCTGAGTAAACTGTGTGTTACTGAAAGTAGAACTTTTGCTTTCTCTAGTATTGGTCCTCGCACTTTCTTGATGGGACCAAATTTCAGGTCTTTTTCTTGGTATTTCATCATCACTTGTTGAATTAACACGGAAGAGATCGGAACCCTCTTTTTTCATTTTCACTTCTATTCTTAGGCTGCTGTCATAAATTTTTAATTCCTCGGGGGTACTCGTGTCACTGCTGCTTCTTCCGAGAAAATCATGGCATAACGTAGTGCTGCATTTAGAAATGCCTCTTTCATTGGATCCTTCATCATCCTGAGAGCCTCCTGCATCATAATCTTCTGATCTTGGTTTTATATCATCAGAGGATGTAGTTGCACTGCCAGTATCTGATTCAGGACTCTCTTTTGGATCTAGTGCACCGGTACTCCAGTGGTCCACAAAGGGAATTTCTGCATTTTCATGGTTTTCTGGCATTTCTGTAGGATCTATAGGCTCTGTGTAACTAGGTGAATATTTTTCTGTTATTTGTTCTGTGGAACATTCTGAAACATCATCTAAATCTGCTGACATTGATCTGTATTCAGTCAAGGCTGATGTGTCACACAGCTCATCAGCTGTGAGAAGTTCCTCCATATGAATCTGGGGAGATGATGTCTCATCCTCTTCATTGGTTATGGTTTTGGAAAAACTTTGTAAAGCATTTTCACCATAGTTAACACCTGTTTCAGAGTTTAATGGATCACTATGTTCAGTACAGACTTCTGTTGCTTTTGAATATTTCACAAGTTCTGAAGCAGTGGCCTTCTGATTCGTTTCCTTGGAAAAATCTGAGTATCTGTCACTGGAAGACTGTGTGTGACAGGGAACTTCAACTGTCTTATCTTTCTGTGTATATTCCATCTGTTTAATTCCAGTCTGATCTCCACATATTTGACTTGCTTCCTTTCCGTTTTGCAGTGAAATATGCAGTTGAGATGTAACTTCTGTAACTAGAGATGATTTGGATTGTATTTTATTTTCCACATTTTCAGAAGGATCTGACAATGTTTGTTTAATGGACTGACAGGGTGCCAGCAGTTTATCTTCATTGCTACTCTGCATCCCAGGTTTTAAAGCTTCACTTTGCTTTGCAGAACAGCATTCATTATTGTCATCAGGCACATTTTTTTCAAGTTTCAGTCCTGAACTTCTGTGCTCAGCAGTGTGCATGTTCCTTTGGACAACAGGAGACTCACTCCTGGGATGTTTTTGGGCAGAGGACTGAGATTTTAATACAGACTGCCCAGCTGTTTTCATTTTTGGGTCTTTACTGTTTGTAATCTCGGCGTGCTTTGATGGAACTGCAGTTTTAGGGGTTACTTTTGCAGCGGCTTTTGCTACAGGTGTTTGTGACTGCTTAACACTCTTCTTCTTGGCTGAAGGATGTTTTTCTGGGTGTGTTGTCTGAACCAGATGTTGTAATACAGTTTTTTCTTCATTATGTTTTGGGGACATTCCTGATTTCAGTGAATTAGGTGATTCCCCCTGAGATCCTAACAAACAGTGAAAAAAAAAGAGACTATAAAAATTGTATATGCCAGTAAAAGTATATTATGTTGGTGTTTGTTTAAGCTGAGAAGCAAGGTACGCATCTTTTTATGTAATTAAAGGATTAAGACTTGCTAAAGAATTAAGAATTGAGATCTTAAATAGTAGACAAAAAATCATCTTCCGTTGACATGCCATCTTTAAAACCAAAGCACTTCATAGGCAATACATAAAGGAATTACTTCAGCCTTTAACTGAAGTAGTCATCACTGGAGCGAAAAGCAGCAGTTAACAGTGCACAGAAGCTGCACAGCAGCTTAGCACAGGAAGTGGGAAGTACTGTGTTCAATTTATATTGTACAGGAAATGAAAGCAGGCAGAAAATAATTATATTAGTTATAATGTGATTGGAATACCAGAATTGATGTCACTGCTCAGTCAGCAAATACTGCAAAATCTTTAATGACCACAAATTGACGGGAGCTGTGTTTTCCATATCATAATGTATTTAAGATAATATAACATCAATATTCTTCCCTCCTCAATAAGTGCCCAGTCCAAATGGAATTAAAGAGTTCCATCCTTTAATGCTTTATATCTTAGTCAAACGGGGTTTCCTCTCTGGTCTTCATTGTTTTCGCCCACACTTGATATAAATAGCTGTAGAAATCAAGTGTTTGTGGGGTAGCTCAGTATTGGTAGTGCTCCTCCTAGAGGAGATGATCAAAAAAAAGAAGGCATAAGCATAAAGGAATCTGCAGGCCACATCTTTGGTGCATACTAGAAATGCTTGACCTACAGAATTGCTGTTGAACTTGGGCATGGTTCCAAGTGCTGAAGTGTAGAGGTTCAGCAAATAAAAGACTGCAAAGCAGATTAAACAAGCAGAAGAAAACACCAGTTGGCAGTGAAAACCATCTTTTAAATATTTTGAAGTTGACACACATTCATTTGCATTTTATAATTTAGGATTTGCCAAAAGCAAAATAGGGAAAATACGCAGAAGTGTTCAGAAGA
>JBCJKH010013002.1:4601-25777 GCA_039877255.1 Loriculus beryllinus | reverse complement strand
CCTCATCTCCCCCATGATCTTCCCTCAAGGCCGCCCTTCTCTCCCTTTACAATCTGCCCCTCATGGCCGACCCTCCTCTCCCTTTACAACTTCCCCTCACAGCCGCACCTCCTCTCCCCTCATGACCATCCTTCACTCCTCATGGCCATCCCTCCTTTCCCCTCATGATTTTCCATCATGGCTGCCCCTCTGTCCCCTTATGATCTCCCCTCATGACTGCCCATCACCCCTCACGGCCACCCCTCATCTCCCCCATGATCTTCCCTCAAGGCCGCCCTTCTCTCCCACTCCTTCCAGCTCATGTCCCTGACATGCCCCCCGAGCTGTCCTTTGGATCTGTGATGGAAAAGATGAGGACACACTAACTCCTATGTCTCCATCTGTATGGAAGAAATTTAGATCCAAATTCCTGTGGTCCAGGCCCAGATTCACAGCTGAGCAGGGAGTTGCCTAGAATTGCCCCACATCAGGGATTTCATGGAAGTCACCCTAAATATCTGCTATAACGTGCGTTGTCTAAGATGAAAAGGCTGCGTTAGTGCTGCAGGACACGCACGTGGCTCCTCTGGAAAGAATGCTGCAAATTGAGAACGTTTTCTTTGCCATTGCCTCTTCTCTCATTTTTAGTTTGTTTTTCCACTTGTGGTGCTGTGTGATGCCCTGCTACTCAAGTCAGCTCACCCAGCCAACAGCCAGGCAGGCGGTAGAAAAAGCTGCCTGGAATCCTGGAGTCAGGCACCCGGCAGCTCTTCCTGCTTCAGGCATCTGCTTTCTGGCTGACGTTCCCCTCAAGCCTGTGTGGCTTCACCTGAAGTCATTCAGATGTCTTTGAGGGAAATCTTGACCCTAGCGGCTGATCATGGGGTGCTCACGAGATGCTGAAGGAATCAAACCATTGTTTTCTGGGGTCTCCATAATGTTCTGGACTGGCTGCCACTGTGAAGTGGCATCAGGGAGCTGAGGTGTCGTCAGTGTTAAGAACCAGCTGACCGAACCTGTAGCTTCATTTAGGGAACGGCCTGGTAAGGCTTGGTTAAAGGTGGTGTTTGCAGGCCTCTGTACATTTTTAATCTCTGTGTACAATAAAATATTAAACATCAGCTCTTGCTTGCGGACTTCTTGTGGGCAGATCTACTCTGGGACTCCAGAAGCACTGAACGCTGAGCAACTGGCAGAAAAAAGGCAGTTTGGACCGATGTCTCTGCTGGAGTAACTGCATTACAGCCAGAGGGTGAAATCCCAGACCTGTTGAGGTGCATGGGACTTCTGCCAGACTTGTGACTGCAGAGAACTCTTTTAAAACTCAACTCTCATTTTGCTTTGGACTGAAACATTCTCATGAGTCTTAGCCTACAAACACCTGCATCCTGCACACAGAAGAAAAATGTTCTGCAGCGAGCAAATGAGCTTGGAAACACATTGAATTTCATCAGTGGAACCCTTGCTGCAGACGTCCACTACAGGCTAAATTTGGCTTGTGTGCTGAACACCAGGCAGCCTGGCACCGTGTGTTGCAGAGAAGTGGTCACTGACACAAAGGTAGCTTGCCTGCCTATTTGCAAGTACACCGAGTAGAACTGCAGGGTGGCTTGGTAGCCCACATCTGGTGTGCTTCACACCTCTCTCAGCTCCTGTGTTACACTGACACTTGTCTTCCTGGACAGATGTCCACCTGCAACTATCTTACCACTGACTTATGACTAGAAGTGTGTTTTGGTGAAGCATTCATTAGTGTTTTCTGCTTTGGAGCTAACCAACCTCATGGCTTGATCTCTACCCAACATTTGCCATAAGGTATTAATTTTTTTCATGCAAAATGAAGAATTCTTCTCAAATCTCCAATGAGATCTGCTCTATGATCCTTCTCCTTTTCTTCTCTCTTGCTTTTAAGTCAGAACGCAAGAGCTGGGACCCGTTGTGGAGGTTTTCCATTGGGTTTTGCTCCCTGAAGCAGAGCAGTATATGGCATTTGGCTGTCCTGTTCCAGATGTTTTGGTACTGAGTGTCATGTTTTGATAGCACCTGGAGTGATCCAGGACAGGGTCCTACTGTGTTGAATACACAGGGTGCAAAATGATCCTTTCTCAAGGGCTCTAAATAGATGGGGCAGACAAAGGTAGAGAGGAGGGCAGAAAAATCTCATCGGAATAGAAAATTTGTGCTAGTTCTACCTGCAGTTTTTGTGCAGCCTTTGCCAGGGACACTGTTTTTGCTGGAGTTTGGTTTGAACTCCTTCTGAATTGACTAAATTAAAGTCATTCATGCACTGACATACAGTTGATCACTCTGAAGGTTTTAGCATTACCAGTTTAAATTTACAGAGCCAGTCAAGAGAGAGGCCACTGAGGGAATCTGTCATCCCCCCATCTGCACTGACTGAATGATTCAGGACAGATGTGGATTAAGCTCTTTGGGACTTCAAGCAAATTCTCCTGTGGCTCATGTCGCTTTCCTTTCAGATTCTTGCAAGCAGCACGTTTATTCCAAGCTTCAAGTTGTACCCAGCAGCGCTGCTCCACTGCCTACAGATAAGCATTGCACAATATTCCTTGGACCAAAGCTCCAATGTGGCAGAATGTGTGGCCAAGAATTTCACAACTGCTGTCATCTATGGCTCTCTGCTTACAGAAATAGAAGGTGAAAGCCCAGCTAACTAAGCCTGGCTCCGGAAAGGAGAAGCAAAGTGCACATCCTCTGCTCTGCTACCTTTCCTAAGCGGGAGAGCTGAATTTGTAATTCACCTGCATGTCTTTGGGCTGTCCTGTGGCAGGGAGCCATTTCCTCAGAGCCTTCCAGCCAAAGCCATCATAAGGCTGGGGAAGCTTGTTGTTAGTCCACCATCTTACCAACTTTCCTCATGGACATGCTGCCTGCCCCTCATGGTTGACCCAGCCTCTAACCAAGGTCAGGTAAGCTCTCTCCCCAGAAGGCTCCTGTTAAAAAGAGTTCAAGGGTGCTTTGATAGCGTTTTCAGTGTTCAAGAGGGCTTTGGCTCACATTTTCAGCACAATTATCTTCTGCATAACCCTGAGCTTTCCCTATATCCACTGAACATTTAGTCCCAGTACCATTAGGTTGTGGTACAGCCCTGCAAAGCCCTGAGGTACCACACCGCACTTCTGCTCCTCCCCTCAGCCCCTGCCACGGTCACTTTTGCTCGGTGGGGACGCGAAACACACTTCCCCCCCAAAAAAAACCAACCCCGCCCCTAGCGGGCACCCCCATAAACACATCCTCTTCCTAAATGTGTATTTCCAGCGAATAAAGCCGGAACTGTTGAGAAATCGGCCTCCAAGAAATCTCTGCGAGACCTCTCTCGGTGTCACAACCAGGACTTAAAATGGCGCGGCGAGGAGGCGAGTCGCTACTTAACAACCGTCTGCCTGTCTGCCCGCGCTCGGGGTGCTGTTGGGCTGCTTCGGGGAAGAAATAAACTCAGTGAGTGAACGAGGGAGCCAAGCCACGGCTACTGGTGAGGAATGTCCACCTCAGCCCTTGCCTTGCCTGGCTCGGCTCGACTCGGCTCGACTCGAGAGCCACCACACCACCCTTGCTAGCTCCCCGACCAACACAAGATGGCCGCGGCGCGGCCCAATCAGCGTGCGGCTCTAGCTCTCGCCCCAGTCCCGGCGCTCCGCGTGCCCAGGACGGTTCCATTCGGCACCGTCATCCCTTCCTCCCCCCACCCGGCGTCCGGGGTGGTCCCGCCCTGTTGCTATAAATGAGAGCGCCGCGCACATGTGCTCCTCAGTGCCGGCGGGAGCGGGAGGGTGTCGGAGGGGAGTGTTAGTGGTGTTGGTCCGGACTGGGAGCCGTGGGGTTCGGGCGTGTCCGCACAGTTACCGCGCAGCCCCTCGGTGCCCGTGTCCCCGTCCCCTGTGAGGGTTGCCGGTGCCCCCTTGCCCGGCTTTGCGCTGCTGCCGCTGTTCCCCCGCGGGATGCGGGCTCGGCCCGCCCCGTCAGCCCTGCCCCCCGTGCCGGCCGCATTATGAGCACGGCGAGCGATACATATTTCCTTATAAAAGACATAAAACCCGGACTGAAAAACTTAAATGTCATCTTTATTGTGCTGGAGATCGGTAAGTGGCGTCCGGCACGCCCCACCCCCGGGCCGCCCATGCGTGTCACCCGGGGGACGGGGGGAGGACGGGGGGCTGGCGGGGCCAGGCCGTGCTGTGTGCCGTGCCTACCCCACGGCTCCCCTCATCCTCCGTTCTCCCCGCAGGGCGAGTCACCAAGACGAAGGACGGGCACGAGGTGAGGTCCTGCAAAGTGGCGGACAAGACGGGCAGCATCACCATCTCCGTGTGGGACGAGATCGGCGGCCTCATCCAGCCGGGGGACATCATCCGCCTGACCAAAGGGTGCGTACGGGGCCGGGCCCGCCGCCCCGCTGCCCAGACCGGCCGGGCGCTGCCTGCGCTCCGCTCCAGGGCACGCTGGGTCGGGGAGTCCTTTGTCACCGAGGCGGAGGTGTGGGGTTCGGAGTAGCTCGGCTGCCTCTTTAGAGGTGTGGATGACAGAGCTGGGCCCCCTTGGCCCGGCTGTTACCCAGGTGGCACCCTGAGATCCCACCACCTTTTCCATCCCAGAATGTGCCTGGCTTGAGCATATAGTAGGTAGACGGCTAGGAGGGGCTTGTATTTTTAATGAGGAGGTGGTGTTTAATAGGAGACTTGGTTTGGCTTTAAAAAAAGCTTCTCAGGGAAAATATTTCTTTTGGGGTGGGGGGTGTATGCAACAGTCAGTCCTAGTATGTAAATCAAGCAGGGAGGTCAAAAGCATGTTTTTATTTTCATAGCCAGTTCTTTACTCTAGCAGTCAGACCCTTAATGGAAGAAGGGGATGATTAATGTCTCTCATGCAGAAAAGTTGCTTTTATTGCAGTGGGTTTAACAGAAATGACAAGCAGAGGAGAACCTTTTCAGTTCTACTGTAAACATTCATGCTATGGCTACACTATAGAGCATTATTGGCTTGATGAGGTGCAATTAACTTATTCCAGAGCTGTTTTAATTGTAGAAAAGAAAAAATAATCTCCAAAACAAAACCAAAACCTTATGTTGTAAGAAAGCATACTAGATTCAGCTTGAAAATCCTTTATCATGTCACTCAAGTTATCAATAGCAAAGTGTTAAGTCATTTTAATTTGAGTTCTTTACGCCAGTTAAGTTACACTTAGAAATGCATTACGCTGATCCCTTGGCCTACAGCACTCCAAGAGATGGTGGAGCTACACAGTGTATAAGGTCTTAACTTGTTTTTGTGGAAAAAGTAGGTAAAAGGTTACTCAGTGGAGTTGCTAGCTGAGCTGCTCTTAAGTTGTTTATCTGAGTGTAATTTTTGGTTTTGACATGAAATCGGATAACCTTTGCCACCAAAACTACAGCTGCTTCCTACTATGCTAATGTCCTTTTACAAGAGAGAGCCTGACTCCTCAGCAGAGGTGGTTCTGAGGAAGCCTGCTTGTGTGGAGAACACGTGGAGTGCTGAGGCACAGTGGGTGGAACTAAACCAGAGCCTGGGCCAGCACAAAGCCCTGTGTGTAGATGACGTTGAAACAAACTAATGACACTGTTCAGCAGTGTCACTGTACTCTGCTCTGTGGCTGGCTTGAAGTAGCTGCTCTGGTGTTTCAGTGCAGCAGATGAGAGGGTCATAGAATCATACGTGTTGAAAAGTGAAGTTGGCTTGTGCGAATTAAATTCATGAGCTGACATCACTGTTCTGGTGGGTGGCTAAGTCATGCCTTCATTTAAATGAATTGCATGTTCACTTAGGACTATGTAGCAAGTGAAATTGCAGAAGCTCAAAAAATGCCCTCGTGCTGCCATGCAGGGTTTTCCAAACATGGATCCTGTACTTAAATAGGACTGAGCATGTGATGTTGCCATAAAACGGCAGGTATGTTTCAGCTCTGTGGGCTAATCTGACTTTTCAAGATGCACACTATTACAAGTAGAAAAGCTTAGTTAGACCCCACACGTAAACATGTCTTTTTTTTTTCTGCTGAATTTCAAGTTCTAGATGCATTCCTCTGAAAAGCAGACACTGTGGCTGATTTTTGTCGTTGGCCGATTAAACCCATTTACAGGTAGCTGTTGCAGTTAGGATTTCTAAATTTGTAGTTCTGGAGTTTAGTGCTTTATAGCCAGCTCTTCCTGAGACAAAACCAAATGCTTGCATATGTGGAATAACTTTGTGCTGGAGGTTATCAGTCCCATGATGTGCTGAATCTTATCCCAGTAAATGTATGAGTTTGGTTTAATTGGTAGCTCTCCTCCCTTGTGCTCTGGCACAAGACTGTCCAACTAGCCAGTTATTAAAGTTTAAGCATAAAGGGAATCCTTAAAGTGAAAGGTAGCTTTATGAAGCACATTAATCCTTCTTCTGGGTGGAGGACTCCCAAGATAGGCACTGTAACTGTAGATACTGTGCTTTACTTCTCATGCTGAAGTACAGAGAAGGCTATCATTGGATTGGCATTGCAGTCAGGTTCTGCTGGCCTGACTCCTCCCTGGTGCCTCTCGTTGAGGCTCTGTGTGCAGCTGGATGGCTCCCAGTCTCAGCAGATAAAGCAAAGGGCAAGAGGAAGGTTGGTTATCTATGTTCCAGAGATAGACCTGGAGCATAAGGAAGTAGTGCCTTGTCCAGATTATCTGTGACTCCTGAGAGTGCAGTTGCTGGGGCTCCCTGTTCCTTTGTGAGAAGTCACCCATGTTCCTGTTAACTCCCTCCTGGGTTTCTGGTCTTTATTTTCATTATTTTCTTCTTATACATGATGCCCCTCACCAAAAGGAACAATTATGCAGGAAGTTTTGCATCACTTAAATTCCAGTGCTTGAAGTCAAGTGCCACTATAAAGACTGGAGTGCTCTCATGCTGTCTTGTAAGTGAATGTTTCTGCAATCCAAAAGTGATTTCATTGCATTTCTACACTTCCACTTGGAACATGATGGTCAAACTTGGGCCTTAAAAAAACCCAACATATATATCAGGTGAGGACCTATACTGAAAAACTAAGTACTTCCTGTCATACTCATTCTGTAGCAGTATCTATATATACAGTGAACAGAGGTGTTTCTTTCTGGCTCATACTGAGAGTCATCACTGAATGGTAACACAGATACTGCTATACTGCTTTTGGCGAAATGCCTTTCCTCTGCAGGACTAGTCATAAGGATTGCTTCAGTCAGGGAAGGAGCATCCAGTCTCATAATTGGCTGCTTTCCTGGAATTACCAAAAGAGTCACCTGAGCTTCCAGTGCCTTTTGCTAGAAGTAAAATACGGGGATCCATCAACTTCCAGCTCAGTGAAGTTGCAGTCCCTGGGAATTTTTTTAATCCATTTATGTTAGTATGTAATACTTATTAACTCATGGAAGACAGCATGCCTCCACTTTCTTCAACAGTGGTGATTCTTATTCACTAAGACTGCTTTGCTTCCCTTTTCTTTGGGCAGGTATGCATCTCTGTGGAAAGGATGTCTGACACTTTATACAGGACGAGGAGGGGAGCTGCATAAAATTGGGGAGTAAGTATTGTATGTTCATACTTGTGGTGTTGTGTCCACTTAGAGCATCATGGTAAGTACGAGACATGGTGGCTCTTAGTATCATGGATAGGTACAGCACAGGCAACTGTGGTGCAAGTTTTCACGTGGTAATGAGCTCTGACCCTCTCTGAATTCTAGGTAGGTTGAGGAAAATCAGCCTCCATTGCTGGCACAGGTCTGTTTTTTACCTAGGGAGGAGGTGTATAAATGACAAGGGATTTAATCTGCATTGCTTACCTAGGCCTCAGCTTGATTAGCCACTTTATTTTGGTGTGTGTGTATCGTGCTTGAGAGACAGGCAGTGCAAAGAAGAAGAGAGAGGTAACTCCAGTGAATCATATCTAAACAGAAGCAAGCTTCATTAAACCTTCTTTAAACTGCCCACAAACTGAGGTGGTGTCTCCTCCTGATTAAGAACGAGCATGAGTAACACACTTGACAAACAACAGGAAAAAACACCAACAGTTTTCTGACCAGAAGAGTGCTACTGTGGTTGCGCAAAGAGCTGTGGCCTTTGTGGTGATCAGGGAAGTGGGACTCGGGTGGCCAGCTCTCTTCTTGGATGGTTCAGAAATACCCCATATTCCGCTGGATTTTGTAAGTGATGACCTGTAGATTTCCTTTGGTATAAAACCATTGCTTCAGAAGCATCAGCCAGTTGGCTTACTCTCCAGCAGGCTGCAGAGAGGCGAGTCCTTACCTGGGTTGTGCCTCCCAGCAGTAGGTAAGTGCTCCATTTCTTAACCACTCCAAGCTGTGTAATGATACAAATCTTTCTTCCGCTCTGCCATAATTTCCATGTGATGAGTTGGTGGGCCTGTTCCTTCATAGTCCACTTGGGTGGAAAAGGATGCTTTCATTCGCTGTTTTGGATTCCTCTGTGCTATTATGTTAATGGGGCACTCCATTATGTGGAAGTGTGTGGGAGCATTTAAATTTTCCCTAGAGATCTAATGGAGTGACAATCTGGGTAGCAGGCTGGGTGACTCTGTCTCAGGTGACCTTGTGAGTGGGTGCTGGCCAAGATTGTGCAGCTGGAAGAGAGGTGGATGGAGCCCTTTCATCGTCTTTTATTTTCTTTAGGCCATTTAACCTCTTAGATAACTGTGTACTTGCCTCTGCTTGACTGAAACACCCTCACCAAGAAGATGTGGTAGCTTTACCACAAGCCTATAAAAGGTTCAAAGAGCCTTTTAGTACCTATGAATTCTTGCTGAATGGTGGGGTCTGGATTAGTTATTTCTAGGTGATGGGAGATGTTAACATTTGAGTTGTAGAGTTGAGGACATCAGGCTTTAGAATTACCTCTTCATCCTAATTTCTCCCCAGGTTCTGCATGGTATATTCAGAAGTACCAAACTTCAGCGAGCCCAACACGGAACACATGGGGCAGAACAAACTGGTATGTATGTTAAACCTGTGTGAGGCTTCTGGCATAAAGTGCTGTTTGTTCTGAGTATTTCACACCAGGCTGGGATCAGATGTGACTCTTCTGGAAAAATGGACTTGATAGATAAAAATGAATGAATAATTAGTAGCAGATAAATTCCATATGGATTCACTATAAGAACGCAGGAGAAATATCTCCTTCCTTGAAAAATATGAAATTTCTCTGATCCATGTCTTTTTTTTTCTTTTTCTTCTTTTTTCCTTTTCTCTGAAGGCACAGGGTGAACAGAATAATAGTTCTGCACCAAGTAATATGAGTTCATGTACTTTTGGGCCACTGGGTAAGTTTTTTCATTTTGTGAAAGTGAAAGGATGAGAAACACTTAATAAAAAGAAATTTATCTTGCTAAGGTTTCCCAACTCTGGGGCAAAAGTGTACCTGCTCTAAAAAGTCTCTTAGACTGGGGCCTGAACCTGCAAGCACATAAGCATGAACATTTGATGATACTGGTTTCAGGATTTCTTCCCTGGAAGAGGAAGCGATCAGAATGTTCAAGGTGCCTGTATCATGTAAAGGGACTTGACTGATCCTAAATCGTTTTGATGCTTTCAAAGAATTTTTGCAGTACTTGAAATTCTGGGGTTTTTTTAAACTTTAATACTTCAGGCTTGCCAGTCACCATGGCTTTCCTGCCATCTTAGCTCCTCGTAACAGAAGTGGTGATAATCTGAATTCCAGTATTTGACCTGTCTGGATTATTTTGTGATTTATTTAAGCATTGAAGCTTAAATAAGAAAATGCTTCAAGAACTTGAGGTTCCTTCTCAGCTTACAGCTATTCATGTCCAGGCTCCGTACCTGAAGCTGTATAGCTAAACCCTGCTGGTGACAGCAAACTGATTCTGTAATTTGCCATTAAAAACCAGCTCTTTCTGTTCCCCTGAAAATAAATTATCCTGAGCAAAGGGGAGCAGTGCTTTCAGGCCAGTTTTTCCTCAGTGCCAGGGGGAGGCCAATAGGCTTTTGCTTTCAGCCCAATTACTGTGTAGATGTTTCCTTGCTGCCCCTGCTTTGGGTGGTGGGAAGCTGTTTTACTGAACATGAGCATATCTTCTGAAACTTCTGGTGGTTTATTCCTGCTTCTTGTGTGGTCTTTAAATGCAATGATTTCCTTTTGTCTCTTCCTTCTCTCCTTACGCTTCCTGTCATCATTCTGCCTTTTCAGCTCTGTCCTTCTTCCTACCAGCAAAACATGAGCAGTGATGCTTAAAAGTCTTAAGTTCATGAGAACTTGGTGCTAGCTGTGTTGCTTCTGTGGCTGGACTTCACAAGGCAGCTTTCTATGTCTGTGTTCCTGGTAGTGGCTAATGACACAAGGAGCTTTGTGTAGCCTGCTTTTCTTTTGCTGGTTTCTACTTGACTTCTGCTGCCCTGCTGTCTCTCTGGAGCATCTTGGTGTGTGAGCTACAAGCCAATGCATGTTTCTGAAAGCACCAGTCTAGTTTCATGAGATTCCAGTCTCTCTTGGGCGAAGAACTGGCATGCAGCTCTGACCTTTCTTGCTTCAGTTGGGAGTGGAGGTTGATGGGGAGGTAGTTTAGGAGGGTACAAAAGGTAAGCTCTTGCAGCACCAGAGGGGCTTTTTCTTCTGCTGCTTGGAGTTTGCTGATTGCCACAAACTCCATGCATTCACTGTTGCTGAACTTATGTAAGGGACCAGTGATTTCAGTCCGTGGAACTCCTGATAACCTTTTTTCTGTCTTTTTAGGAAATGGTTTACAAACTGGACCTGAATCAAGTGGATTTCCATTTACATATAATCATGGCCACTCTTACGCAGGTAGTGGGAGAGGCAATGGACGAGGACCTGTAAATCCAGCACCAGCTAATAATGTTCAGCCTTTTCTCCCTGTCGGTAATGGGAGGGACCCACGCAGAGCCTTTAAAAGATGACTATGCCAAATGTGGTTGTACAGCTTGCTTAAACTCTACACTCTACTTGAACACTTATTGCACTTTTATTTATAGTTAACTGTGAACCAGTTTGTCCTTTATTGTTGGTTTTTTTACCTTTTGGTCTATGGAGCAAACTTGATGTGATCTATTTCTTACTTTGCTTAGGGAAGCACAAGTGAAGTCTTCCCCACTCATTAAGGGGGAACGGGGAGAAGGTGAATTTAAGAAAGTAAGGGTAACAGCTTGAAGTGTCTCAATTAAAACTTGGTACCTTTTGCTAAATGGAAGAAAATTTCAGTTATATGTATGTATTTTTCTGTTTCTGTTGGTCAGCCATATAGCCTTAAAAGGTCTATGTCCTGTGTGTGCATATGTTGACTTCCATTAGGGTTGATGGGAGTTCTTTGTATTGAAAGAGAAATGAAGGGAAAGAGCAAAGATGCTCTAGTGAATTGGGTGTCCTTGGAATGAATATAGCTTGTAAAAGCAATAAGTGTAAGGAAATGGTGGTGCCAGCACCCAGTCTCCTGAATCGGAGAATAGGTAACTCAGCTAAAAGTTGAAGACATGAGTGTTTTGAAGCGTGACTTCTGGTTCCAAGAAGGTGTATGCTACTTAAAAATTCTCCCTTGACACCATCACTGTCAAGGAAAGTGACAGTGATTTTTGCATAGAAGCTTAGTTACTCATTCTTGCTTTGCATGAAATAGCAGGAGAGTAGGATCTGAATTCAGACAGTATTGGGGGAATATGCTGTTTGTTAGCCACTCGTTGTGTAAAACCCTAAGGCTACATTGTAGGAGTCTGGATTTCCAGGAAAGAACTGTTATCAAATGCTGCATTACCCATCTCTTCAATGAGGCTGCCTTCTCCTTCCTTCATTCACTTTTCCAAATGAATTATGTATGGATGGATATGTGGATTGCAGAGGTACTGGCCAAGCACTCAGCTGCACTTCTGATGCTGTTAAGCTGCTAGGCTTTTCTTCATCTGTTTTATAAGAAATACGAATAATCCCTTAAAGAACCCCATTACCACCATCTCCTGGGGGGAAATAGCTGTGGTTTTATTCTGAGATCACAAATGCCTTGACTCTAGATAAAAGTCCAGTGCCATATTTCAGATCAGGTTAAAAAACAACTTGGAAGCTGAGGTGTCATACTGGATTCATATGTTTAATTCTTATAGCTGACCTCTCAAATAAAAATTGCACTAACCATTTCAAAAACAAATCTAACTTTTCTTTCTGTCAAGCCATAAAGACTTCATGACGAAAGGCTATTTCTGAATTGTGAGCTGTCTCTGTGGTTGTTCATGTTAATTGAATCTACTACTATGTCACATATGTTTACATGTTATTTCCATTTGATACTTGTGCTTTTGGTGCTCTATTGTGATTACTTGTTGAAAATTGCTTCTAATTGGCAGAAGTTCCTTGCTTAGTCTGGATTACTGAACTTTCTTCTAAATGCAAACAGCAGCAACAACAAAGGAGGTCTAGTAGAGACTGTGCTCAAGCACCCGAGGGCTGTTTGCTCCTGGTCTAGTGAAGTGCTATCCTGATACCTGCTTTTAGGTGGAGCTAGTGAAACTTCTCTTGAACACAAGAGGGTAGCATGCCTCATGAGATCACCCATGGGTGCTGTTACGGAAGAGCAGTGTTAACTGGTGAAAGAAAAAAGCATACAGTGACTTCTGGAGAAATGGTGTAAAGAGATGATCTGTAACTCAGGGACTTTGGATTGCTTATTAAGTAAGTCATGTATAGTCTGGATGCAGTGTTGCATTAAGACATTTGATATGCTTGTGACAAGCCAAGAGGATTTCAAACCTGTGAAGTATGTATGACATGTTCCAGAGGGGGATGAGATATAAGTATGGTGTGAGAGCTGTGCTTTCCAGTAGTAGCTGTAAAGGTAGCAAGTGAGGACATGGTGGGCACTTCATACTCAATTGGGTATCTCCACCACGGATCTCAATCCTGGTGGTCTTGACTTCTCTACAGCATAAAGAAGGTTGCTATAGGTGAGAGCCCTGTGTTGGTGTGTGCTGAGGTGCGTGGTGTTTGTAGGTCTATGCACTTGAGCTTTTATTAAGCTAATAAACAGAATACTTGTTCATAAATTCTGAATAAAAAGTGGGATGATTACTGCTGATAAGTGGCATAAGATTAGAAGATTTCTGCCAAGTGGATGATTGATTTGCAGTTGGGAGGAAAAAGGCAAGAGGCTGGTCTTCATGTTCTCAAGGTTAGTAGCATTCCTGCTTCCCTGTTTCCTATGTGAAAATATTTCAGTCTATTAATAAATTTTTACTTCTTTGCAGGGGAAATCTGTGCCCTGAAAAGTCGCATGGACTTAAATATAATCGTAGTAATCTTTCAAGGTCTTCTGATCTTCCAGTGAACCTAAGACAAAGTCGTTGCCCTCAGTGATACCAGCCTCAAGATAGTTCTCAGCTTGCAGAGGAATCTGGGAGCCTGCCCTACATCTGTTCGGATCATACCACCTTGCTTCACAGAGACACACATTCCAATATGTAAACAAGCAGTTGTCATGAACTACCCTGACACTATAAGGTAGTTCATAAGTGCCCAGTGGGTTAGGTCATTAGAGAGTCTTCCCAAGATACTGAGGGGTAAGGCTGCAGTTAGGGTAGTTTCACTGTAGCTTGCCAAAGGCAAAACACAACTCTAAAAGGTGTTCACATGTCCAGACTAACTGCAGTGCTTCAGTGCAGCCCGGTAGCCCCTGTACACTTGAGTCACAAGACACCCAGCTTTCATCACCCCACAACAGCTCTCATCTTGCAGCCTAGCAAAAAGACTGATGGCAGACTGTAGCAGTATGGCAGTGGAAAGTTTTCCTGTTTGCCTGCCACAGGCTTCCATATGTTCCTTGATCTTTCACCTTGATCCCAAAAGTGGGAAACAGTCCTGTAGTGTGAAATACTGCCCTAATCTTGGATGTGTGGTAGCCATGCCTTCCATGTCCACAGTGAAAAGGGGAAGGTGCTGGAAGAGCTGACCCATGCTGGAGCAAGGCATGATGTATCATCTGCCTTCATAACTCATTTAATTAGCTGTGGCCTTAACTTGTGACTGGCAGGTTGCAGTCCTGTGCACTCCAATAATGTAGTTCTTCAGCATCACACAAATTCCAGTAAGGGTGTCTGCAGCTAGTGCTGCTTGTATAAAGCTGCTTGAGGAGGTATGAAACCTCTCTTCTCCATCGGTGCAGTCTGTACAGGTGATACCCTTAGCAGCATTGCAGGGATGTCATCTGTGTTCTGGTAGGGCGTGTGTGTCTGGACACAGGAACATTTAGAAGACAAATTGCTGTTCCCTGTAGCCCGTTGAGGTGTTGTGTTTTTCCTGGATGTTAATGTCTGTGTTCTGCTAATGACCAGGCTGTGCTGTGGTCATCTTCTGCAACCCATGTCTGTACCCTCAGAACAAAGGATCCTTTCCTGTTCTACAAGGCAGTTTTCATCAGCAGCTCCCCAAGTACTTTGTAAGGAATCGGTAAAACCAGTAGGGTTTGGAGTGTTTCGGGGGAAGTTTCCTGGGCTGCTGCATGGCCCATGTGGTCTCAGCTGCCAGCTGTCCCCCTGCTTCTCTCAAATGTCCACAGACTTGCCATTTCACACATGCTGTTTATTTTTGACCCTCAAGCTCAGTAATTACTTGTGCTGCTGAATGCAGCCTCTGGCAGTTCTTTTGCAGCGCATCCCAGCAGGGATTGCTTTCTCCTTGCAGCTTTTGCTACTGCTAGCTCTTGAGCTAGAACTGGCTGATGGTGGGAGCTTTCTCTCAGTCCAGCACTAGTGCATAATGCTGAGAAGGTGACAGGGCTGTGATTCCTGTCCTGGGTCTGATGAGCCTGGTTGCAGCAGAGCTGTGTGGTAGTGTCTGAGCCCGACATTCCCTATGCTGAGCAATGCTGTGGGGTGAGCCTGGCCCTCGCTGCTGGGAAGCACAGGGATCCCAGGGAGCCCTTGAGCTGGCTGCCCTGTTTGGGGTGGCCGGCAGCACCCCATAGGGGTAGGGTGGGCTCTCCTGTGACCCCAGCCCCTCTGTGCTGCAGGTGGAGTGCGAGGCACGGTGATGGGCTCAGGCTGCCGAGGGAGCTGCAGTGTTTGCTTGGCTGTTTGCAGGGGCTCATGTCCTCTATCAGAGCAGTGGTTTGGGTGCTGTGTTTGCGGGACACAGAGGGGCTCTGCCTGCCTCAATGGCTCGCCTGGTGCTTCAGCACTGATGATGCTGCTCCGTGTCCCCAGTGCCTGTTTTGTGGAGAGGGGAAGATGGTTACTTAGGTCCATAGAAACACACAGACCTCACAGGGCTGTGTGCCTGGCTGGGTTAACAGCCGCTGTGCTGCTGTGCTTTTGTTTGCATCTGTGTGATTAGGGAGGTTGGAGCCGGCTGTATGGGGGAGCTGCTCATGCGGACATGGCTTCAATTAAACCAAACACCAAAACAGGGGGAACTGCCTGAAAAACGAGACGGAAGCTTCCAGCAAAGCCCTTTGGGAGTTCATTCATTCTGGCTTCAGCCTTAATCATGCTGCTAATTCCTTTATTCTTGATTCCAGAGAACTGGAAATTGTTATGGCTCTTTATAAGGATTATGATTTTTAATTTATTCAGTGTTGGACGTTTGTGTGTGTTTATAACGTGCATAAACATACACAGTGTCCTGTTGGAAAAACTTAATCCTAAACAAACTCTGGATTAAACTACAGAAGGTGGAGTTCAAAGAGATTAGAAAAGGAGATTAGAAAAAAAGTTTGGAAGTGACTAGAGGGAACTCTTAAAAACTTCACATTTCTGTTTAATGTCTCCAAATTGCCGTTTTTTTTGAGGAATAAAGCAGTGTAGTTACAAAAGCTTCATCTAGAACTGCCCTCCCACACCCTCAGCTGATAAAGACTGCCCAGACTTGTATGTTTCCTGTTTAGCAAGATAAGGGAAGGAGTAAAACATTAGGATTTAGCTTAGAAAATTCTTGTGCTGTAGATGTGCCTTCAGAGCTAAATGCTTCCGTACTATACAAGCTTCAATGGGGTGGTGTCTGCTCTGCAGGCCTGACTCACTGCTAAGTGTTAGATAAACTGGCACAAAAAGCCATGATCAGTGCATAGACTTTTCTTCCTAAATTGAGAAGCGTTCAAGAATATGTATTCCTAAGGTCAGATTCCTTATAGCTATATAGGTATTTGGGTTTGTTCTCTTCCCAGAGGTGCCAAGAGCTACAATTCTGTGCCCAAAATTGCAAGCGACCCATCGTCAGTCCTGGAGAGCCTGCTGGTGTGACCAGGAGAGGCTGTGCTTCCCTGGGACCTGCCTGCTGGTGCTGCTTCAAGGAGTGCTTTTTGCTGCGGCTGCATAGCTTGGGCTCTAGTAGTGCCATTGCCTGGTGCAGGGACTCTGGGCACTTGTGTGGCCCCACAGCAGGTAAGGCAAGGCTGCCCCTTACACCCTGGTGCCAGTTACTGGTGCCTCTGAAGGCATGGGTGAAAAGCTGTGGCTCTGGACATGGCAACGCAGCCAGGCACAGCATTCCAGCAGTGTAAAACCTGCTTGAGCAGGTGAAGCCTGCTTTTAGTTCCTGATGAAGGAAAGGGAAAAATACATCCTGCCGGGTGCGTAGTGCAGCCATCGGCAACTGATCTGTTATACCCAGCGCTTCTGCTGCGTCCTGCTGTGCATTCCCACCAGGGCAGTGATTTGGAGATAGCCCAAAGCAGGATAGCTGGAGGATGCTGGCGCAAGGTCTGTAACAGAAAGGCTGAGAGGGGGGGCCCTGGTACCTGTGTCGCGAGTCAATTTTATAATGGTTGGACAACTCCCTGTCAGGAAGGCTGGGGGGAGTTGATTCTGGCATGGGACAAGCATGAGGATGCATTAAATGATCTGCTGTAGCTGTTTGCACCGTTATTTTCCATGATTTATGCATTAGCTTAATTTTGTAATTTTCCTTCTTCCTAGGTTGATTAATACTAAATTTAATTTTCTGTAATCAACTTGAGCATGCAACTTGGAGAGATGGGGTTTAGGCTGATTGCGATAAAAATCTACCTATCCAGCCTAGCTTGAATAAAGCACAGCTATTTTCATCCCTAAATTATGCAATATTTTCATGGAGCTCTGCAGCCCACTTATATTTAACCTTTGAGTGGAGTGCTCTATTTTTTTCAGATCACCTAATGCAAACTTTGCAAATGGGTTTTTTAATTAAGAGAAACCCACCTGCATGCCATCAACCAAATTATTAGCGAGGCAGAGAAGGATAACCAATAGTGCTGTCAGGCTTGGGCTGAATATGAAAAATGCTTAAATGCCAAGAACAGAAGTTGTCAAGAAATAACTTTAAACACCAAGTGCTGCAGGAACAAATTAATATGGTTTATTTTACTTTTAGAAATAGTGAGTCGAGGCCTGGTACAGATAGATGTTTCTATGTGCAGCAGCACCGCTTGGCCATGCGGTAGGACCAACAAAACTAACACAACCTTCTCTTAAGAGAAAAAGCCTAATTTAGTTCTAAAAAGCTCTAGGTAAGGAGAGAAAGAGACCTTGATCTAGTCTCTGCTATTTGTAAGACTCCAGTGAGCTGCTGTTGTGCTGTTGCTTATCAGAGCTGCCTGTGATGTGATTTGGGATGGCCTTGAAGCAAGAAAGCCCTGTATTAGAAGCTACTCTTGAAAGCTTTTCGCTGGAATATGCAATCTAGTTTCATTTTGGCTGTGCTTTACTGATGGCAGGGCCCATTGCTAAGAACAGCGAGTCTAAATGTTCTTGCTGAGCTAATTTTCCCAGTAGAGCAGGGAATCAGAGGTAATTTCTAGAGGAAGCGAGACCCAAAACGTTCAGTAAGTTAGTATCATGAAGCCAGTAAGAAGGATGTGTCAGCTTGGGAGAACTGCTGCAATAAGCTTCCTGTAGCTTTTTTAGCAAAGTGGGTTTGCAGAAGCTTTCTGTGCAGCTTCATCAGTGTTGTGGCTGAAGACCTGACTTACAAAAACCTGGGTCTTTCTGGTAGATGCAAATGACTGGGAGCTGCATTGGAAAAAAGAGGTGCATTGATAATGGCTGTTCTATTGGATGTCTGCTGACAGTCAAACAGAAACTGGCAGTAGATCTGTAATTACCTTGTGGTTTTGCATATGTGCATGGGCGGTTTGAGCCCAGAGCTCGTTCGATGGCTGTGGCCGCTTTGATGTCTGAAGCTGGATGTTCAGACTTCTTATCACAGGCTGCTTCTTCATTCCAGGCATTGAGGTGGCCCCTTGGCAATTAACTTCAGGGATTCAGGTGATGTGTGTACCCTGTAATCTGAAGTAACAGCCTGTGGGAGGGCCTGCCTGTCAGCAGGGTGCTGTCAGTGATGCGCAGGACGACATCTCCCTGGGACTGTATTTTTAGGCACTGCAGGTGTTTTCCTCCAGAAATACCGGGTTCATTCTGGCCCAGGATGTGTGTAATTTGGGTCTGGGGTTTTAGTTCTTGTTCCAGGTGAACTTGAAGGATCCCTGCTGTGCAGTTTTGTGTTTTCCCTGACTACCCTCTCTTTTACCTGTCCTGAGGAGATTCTCACTAGCAGCCTGCTGTCCTGCCGAGCCTTCCCCTGCCTCTTGCTCAACTGGCCATGTGATTACTTGCACTGATACTTATGCCAACACTCAACTTCTTTAATATCAAATTAACTTCTTTAATATCAAATGTGTTTAATATCTGATGTGTCTCTAACATGTTATTACTAATTTGGCATCTGACAGGTCTGCCTCAGTATTTCTGGTTGTTCCAGCTCATTTCTGTACTACCGAAGGAATCTGCAGGCCTGCCCAAATTGGAAGCCCCTGTTTCCCTCCCCAGGTAGGTGTGACTTTGCCTGCCCTCCAGGGTAACAGTGGTTCTCCTGCAATCCCATTGAGTGAATCCACCTTGGCTGGAAGAAAGCATTTCATGCATCATCCTAACAAGCTGTTCGCAGCTCCCTGTGCGCTGGGCTTCGAATTCAGCCTTTCAAAAGGCTTTGATAAAGAGGAAAGGATCATTTTTTTTCCCTTGGCTGCTGCAAATGAAAAAGCTTTTCACTTGGGAGTCGTGGGTCATATTTATGGAAATGGGGAGAGCACTTGCAATATTTATAGCAGTTACAGAAGCGCTCGAATCTATCTTTTATTGATATGTATTTACATGCCTACAAAAATCTTACCGCGCAGTAGTTGCGAGAACTTTATTTAGATTTAGTATTTCAAAGTAATTTTTTAGTGCTTCTTTATTATCCGTGGAGCGCGAGATCCAATATTTCAAGTAGGACTGTCACCAAACAGCCCGAGGTTCTTCAGAGATTTTTATTTTACACAAAGATAAATGTTGAAGCCACATTTTTCAGAAGCACCATCTGTTCCGTGTTGACCTTAATTTTCTGGATGAGCGCTTTTCTTCAAACATTTTAAGTCTTGTCTACATTTCATTTGGTTGGGAGTGTTTAGGTTATTTGCTGAACAGGAAATCGGATATTCAAAATGCAAACACGCCATTACGTTGAAAATTATTCCCTTTGTATAAGTTTAGCAAAGTGCTTTGTAAATACTCTGCAGGCTTGCTGTGGTAGCTCTGCATCTCTGACATCTGCCAGGTTGGCCCTGCGTGGAGCTGGATTGCTTTTGAATGTCACCGTCATGCCTTGCACTGGGAGATGGGGTGCGGAGCACTGAGTGAGGACTGTGGGGTAGCCTTATAACGAGTAGGTTCTGGGGACAAGGACAGGATAAGGGTTTGTTGGTTGGCTTCATGGCCTTGGCAGGATTTGCTGTTCAAGCCGCCTAAGCAATACCTGCCCCTGCTAAAAGGGGGTCTCTATGTCTACATATGCGTCGGTCTCACAGAGCAATAGCCTCCTTTCTTGTTACAGTTCCTCTTGCTCCCATGCCTTGAGCTGGAATAGACTGATAGGTGATGTTTTGCCTTCCTTTGTTCCCAAGCCTTGCTTTGTGGCTTGTCCAAACTTGTGTGGTTCCAGTGGTTCAGCTGTTTGTAACCCTGACACTTCCAAGGGCTTCCAGGACCCTGCCTGTGTCTTTCCTGACCTGTATTGGCTTCACACCTTGCCTCATCCTAAGCTTGCCCCTTGTCAGCCCTATACGCTTCTCAGCATTGCCTGTCACTGTCCCTACCAGGGGCTGAAGCTAAAACCTGTATATGTTAGTTGTTCTCTAGTGACATGTGGTGGATCTGGGCTAATGCTGACTATTTTAGTGACAAAATGTACTCTTGGTAGGAATAGGAGCAATTTGGATTGTAAGTGGAACTGTAATCCTGCTGTTATTTTTCTTCTTGTAAAGTGGTAGCTCCTTTTGTCCCTGCAAAGTTTGTAGCCTAATGCAGAAAGGGTATTGAGAATTTTTTCCTGCCTCAGGATATAGATTTGGGAATAGAACTAATGATGTGGTAGAAAAAGTGATGCAACTTAAATATTTTTGTGTGCTTCAAGAGATTCCCAGGGGGAATGCTGTGAGGACTGCACTCTTTCAAATTAACCAGCTGGTTTCTTTACAGCTTTGCAATGTAAGTGCTTAGTGAAGCCTATGCCTATGAGACACCAAGATGTGGGACAAAAGAGCTGAACAAACAACAAAATATCTGCTTAAACCAAGATTGCTATGTTTCCAAATAGCAAACCCGGAGTCTGTCACATCAGGCTGGCTGGGTTGGGAAATACCTATTGCTACATCAGCTTTTGAGGGAAGTGATGGAGGGGGTGAGTGGCTGCTGTGCTTGTGGCTCATGCTAGTGGCTGTTTGCCATCCAGAAAACCATGTAGTGCTCTGCTGCTGGATGTTTAGGGGGTTCTTAGATGTCCACATGGTACATGTGGTGGCCAAAGCTCCACGGAGTAAAAGCAGTGTGTGGCTAGGGTGGAGGAGGCAGTGGGTTAGGTCTCCTGTTGTTCTTCCTCGCCATGCCCAGGGGACCAGGACTGTGCTGGGAAATGAGGATGCCAGCCTCTTGTTTTAATTCCAGGCTAGCTCAAGCTATTTACAAAGGATCTTTTCTAATCTGTGCTATAAAATAATGAAATTAACTCTAGAGTGGGTAAGTTTTGCCTCTCCCCTAGCACCTATTTTGTGTCTCTGTATGCAAGGACAGGAGTGATTAGTACAGGGGAAAATGAAATCTGCTTTCCTTCTGCCACTGAAATAGATGCTTTTATGCTTTCTGAAAAAGCACTGAGTCCTGCAAATGGAAAATGAGAGTGGTTTGGGTTGTT